>WNGS01000087.1:8446-18905 GCA_020271785.1 Procambarus virginalis | reverse complement strand
GAATATAAAAGGTTACAGTTTGTATTGACATGTCTTAAATATATGAGGTATCTTTCCTGAGTAGAAACACCTTGACCCACACACGCTTCATAAAACAGAACACACACGCTTCATAAAACAGAACACACACACTTCATAAAACAGAACACACACGCTTCATAAAACAAAACACACGCTTCATAAAACAAAACACACACGCTTCATAAAACAGAACACACACGCTTCATAAAACAAAACACACACGCTTCATAAAACAGAACACACACACTTCATAAAACAAAACACACACGCTTCATAAAACAGAACACACACGCTTCATAAAACAGAACACACACGCTTCATAAAACAGAACACACACGCTTCATAAAACAGAACACACACGCTTCATAAAACAAAACACACACGCTTCATAAAACAAAACACACACGCTTCATAAAACAAAACACACACGCTTCATAAAACAAAACACACACACTTCATAAAACAGAACACACACGGTTGAGAGGCGGGACCAAAGAGCCAGAGCTCAACCCCCGCAAGCACAACTAGGTGAGTACAACTAGGTGAGTACACGCTTCATAAACAGAACACACACACTTCATAAAACAGAACACACACGCTTCATAAAACAAAACACACACGCTTCATAAAACAGAACACACACACTTCATAAAACAAAACACACACGCTTCATAAAACAGAACACACACGCTTCATAAAACAGAACACACACGCTTCATAAAACAGAACACACACGCTTCATAAAACAGAACACACACGCTTCATAAAACAAAACACACACGCTTCATAAAACAAAACACACACGCTTCATAAAACAAAACACACACGCTTCATAAAACAAACACACACACTTCATAAAACAGAACACACACGCTTCATAAAACAGAACACACACACTTCATAAAACAGAACACACACGCTTCATAAAACAAAACACACACGCTTCATAAAACAGAACACACACACTTCATAAAACAGAACACACACGCTTCATAAAACAAAACACACACGCTTCATAAAACAAAACACACACGCCACAAAATCAAAACTAAATATCAAGTAACTTAGTCATTCCTGAGGCGTGGGTCAAACTCAAATATGAAATAACAAAGGAAAGCTATCCGGAAGGTGTTACTGGTGGAGGGACGGGGATAGGAGAAGAATAGTAGGGGAAAGGAACAGGTTTTTATATACATATACAAGAGTTCTTACATTATTGCACCCATGGCGTTTCGGACAGGCCGTTAATTATATTGTTTCCCGGAATACGACCCGCCAAGTTCAAGTTGCCGGATCGTTGAAGTTTATTGACAAAATAAAGTACATCTCAGAAGGATAGAGTAGCTTAGGCTATTTCTACCCTCATCTATATAAGGTCCTTCAAGGGGCTCACAAACCCATACAGAACACAATTATTAATCATATTCTATATTTCACATTCCAGTGGTAATCACATGGCATGCTGTGAGACCTCTTATTGGTTATGCTGCCCCTGGCATGTATTGTGTTGGTAAAGGTAGACTAAACAAGTTGGAGAAGGTACATTATGAAGTCATGAGAATAATCCCAAGATTATTATCATGGCCCAAACAATACTGTTACTGAGATAATGATGATATTATTGAACTTACATAGTATTGGGGATAGAATTTCAGAGATAAATGACGCTTCGGCGATTAGACTAATGAGAGGCGAGAGAGCTTATGAATTAATCTTGTCACTTCAAAAGATGGGAAGAAATCCAAGTTGAAGTATGTTTATTGAGACAAGAAAATACATCACAAAGGGATAGAGTAGGTTAGGCTATTTCTATCCTCCCTCTACTTCTAGTCCCTCAAGGGGCGCACAAATCCACAAATTACAATGCAAGAATCCCACTTAACATTGCAGATTAATATAGTAAACACAACATATAAGTGTTACACTCTTGGGGAAAATTCTTGCAGCTCCTAAGTATTCTGTCTCATATCATTATCACACATCCAGACAATTTGATGTGAAACACTATTTATTTCCTTATTTCCATAGTTATCACTAAGTTGACACTAATACACAGTAATCTAAGGTGTGGGCGTGCACCATACTACACATTAATACACAGTGATCTAAGGTGTAGGCGTGCACCATACTACACACTAATACACAGTGATCTAAGGTGTGGCCGTGCACCATACTACACACTAATACACAGTAATCTAAGGTGTGGGCGTGCACCATACTACACACTAATACACAGTAATCTAAGGTGTGGCCGTGCACCATACTACACTAATACACAGTGATCTAAGGTGTGGCCGTGCACCATACTACACACTAATACACAGTGATCTAGGTGTGGCCGTGCACCATACTACACACTAATACACAGTGATCTAAGGTGTGGCCGTGCACCATACTACACACTAATACACAGTGATCTAAGGTGTGGGCGTGCACCATACTACACACTAATACACAGTGATCTAAGGTGTGGGCGTGCACCATACTACACACTAATACAAAGTGATCTAAGGTGGGGCGTGCACCATACTACACACTAATACACAGTGATCTAAGGTGTGGGCGTGCACCATACTACACGTGAGTGATAAGGTGTGGCCGTGCACAATACTACACAGTGATCTAAGGTGTGGGCGTGCACCATACTACACACTAATACACAGTGATCTAAGGTGTGGCCGTGCACCATACTACACACTAATACACAGTGATCTAAGGTGTGGCCGTGCACCATACTACACACTAATACACAGTGATCTAAGGTGTGGCCGTGCACCATACTATACACTAATACACAGTGATCTAAGGTGTGGGCGTGCACCATACTACACACTAATACACAGTGATCTAAGGTGTGGCGTGCACCATACTACACACTAATACACAGTGATCTAAGGTGTGGCCGTGCACCATACTACACACTAATACACAGTGATCTAAGGTGTGGGCGTGCACCATACTACACAGTGATCTAAGGTGTGGGCGTGCACCATACTACACACTAATACACAGTGATCTAAGGTGTGGGCGTGCACCATACTACACACTAATACACAGTGATCTAAGGTGTGGGCGTGCACCATACTATACACTAATACACAGTGATCTAAGGTGTGGCCGTGCACCATACTATACACTAATACACAGTGATCTAAGGTGTGGCCGTGCACCATACTACACACTAATACACAGTGATCTAAGGTGTGGGCGTGCACCATACTACACACTAATACACAGTGATCTAAGGTGTGGGCGTGCACCATACTACACACTAATACACAGTGATCTAAGGTGTGGCCGTGCACCATACTACACACTAATACACAGTGATCTAAGGTGTGGCCGTGCACCATACTACACAGTGATCTAAGGTGTGGCCGTGCACCATACTACACACTAATACACAGTGATCTAAGGTATGGCGTGCACCATACTACACAGTGATCTAAGGTGTGGGCGTGCACCATACTACACAGTGATCTAAGGTATGGGCGTGCACCATACTACACAGTGATCTAAGGTGTGGGCGTGCACCATACTACACAGTGATCTAAGGTGTGGGCGTGCACCATACTACACAGTGATCTAAGGTGTGGCCGTGCACCATACTACACACTATACACAGTGATATAAGGTGTGGCCGTGCACCATACTATACACTAATACACAGTGATCTAAGGTGTGGCCGTGCACCATACTACACACTAATACACAGTGATCTAAGGTGTGGCCGTGCACCATACTATACACTAATACACAGTGATCTAAGGTGTGGCGTGCACCATACTACACACTAATACACAGTGATCTAAGGTGTGGCCGTGCACCATACTACACTAATACACAGTGATCTACGGTGTGGCGTGCACCATACTACACAGTGATCTAAGGTGTGGGCGTGCACCATACTACACACTAATACACAGTGATCTAAGGTGTGGCCGTGCACATACTACACACTAATACACAGTGATCTAAGGTATGGGCGTGCACCATACTACACAGTGATCTAAGGTGTGGGCGTGCACCATACTACACACTAATACACAGTGATCTAAGGTGTGGGCGTGCACCATACTACACACTAATACACAGTGATCTAAGGTGTGGGCGTGCACCATACTACACAGTGATCTAAGGTATGGGCGTGCACCATACTACACAGTGATCTAAGGTATGGGCGTGCACCATACTACACAGTGATCTAAGGTATGGGCGTGCACCATACTACACAGTGATCTAAGGTATGGGCGTGCACCATACTACACAGTGATCTAAGGTATGGGCGTGCACCATACTACACAGTGATCTAAGGTGTAGGCGTGCACCATACTACACACTAATACACAGTGATCTAAGGTGTGGGCGTGCACCATACTACACACTAATACACAGTGATCTAAGGTGTGGGCGTGCACCATACTACACACTAATACACAGTGATCTAAGGTGTGGGCGTGCACCATACTACACACTAATACACAGTGATCTAAGGTGTGGCCGTGCACCATACTACACACTAATACACAGTGATCTAAGGTGTGGGCGTGCACCATACTACACAGTGATCTAAGGTGTGGGCGTGCACCATACTACACACTAATACACAGTGATCTAAGGTGTGGGCGTGCACCATACTACACACTAATACACAGTGATCTAAGGTGTGGCCGTGCACCATACTACACACTAATACACAGTGATCTAAGGTGTGGCCGTGCACCATACTACACACTAATACACAGTGATCTAAGGTGTGGGCGTGCACCATACTACACAGTGATCTAAGGTGTGGGCGTGCACCATACTACACAGTGATCTAAGGTGTGGCCGTGCACCATACTACATAATTTACACTCCTTATCTTTTTCACTGACATCAACACTATTGCCAGATATATTTGTATCCTAATCTTAATCTCATGTAAATTGCATCCTTCCAAGTTGACTTTCGTCTACCAGAAGTTAAGCGGCGTCCAATAACAGTATCTACAGTGCCGATGTCAGTGTACTCCCTGATCAAGACTCCACATCCCGCCTTCCCATCCCTAGCTACTGACCCATCACAATATACATGTAGAGTGTTTTCTGTAGGCAGTTTTTTAATTATACAATCATATGTTGCCCTCAGCTCTCATATTGCATACATAATTGTTTTTTTTTTTTCAAGGGAATAATTACTACATCTACATTACAATTCTCTCATGGTGGTGTGAATTGTCTCTTAGACAGAGCAATACACACTGTAATAACATCATATTTCATAACATTATATTTATAACATTAGAACATAAGGTACTCATATATGCTCTTTTGTATTCGTTATCATACATTGTTCACTACTTCTCACCTTGTGAACTGAGGAGATTAATTCATTAGCTCCCCCACCTCTCATTAATCTAATGGCAGAGGCTACATTTATCTCTGAAATTTTATCCCCAATACTCTTCAGATTCAACTCCATCCTCATTATCTCAATCATAGCATTTCTTGGGCATCCTAAGATAATTCTCATGGATTCATTGTACCTTCTCCAACTTGCCCATCCTACCTTTACCAAAACAATAAATGACAGGTGCAGCAAATCAATAAGAGATCTTACAGTACTCAAGTATATCATTCGTAGCACAGGGGACCTCCACTCCCTTTCCACAGCATGCCAAGGCCTTCAGAGGTTGTAATCTCTTCCCAAATTTGACCCAACAGTTGTTCATCTCAGCTTCCAAACTCTCATGGGTATATTCATCATATATGCCTAAATATTTATATATANTTCAGAGAACATCTGAAGAGAAACCCCACACCAGAAGGAAGAACTCTGCTAAGAGCGGTGGTATCTGATGCAAGACGCGTTTCTAGGGAAGTAAAGGAGGCCAGATGGTCTGAGTGGTGTCAAACTCTGAATGAACATAGTAGTCTTGGCAAGATATGGGGCCAGATTAAAACTATATCAGGTCGACCAGCCCGACCAAAGGCATGTATTCAACCATTGCAGGAGGCTGAGAGACTTGCCCTCCAATTTGCAGAATGAACAGCTTCATATCAGCTTCCTGTTGTGGTCCGCAGGCAGCAAGAACAATTAACACAAGAGAGGTTGACAGTCATTCATGCGAGTATAACTATAAATGACGAATGTGACTGTCCCTTCACCACACAAGAACTAATCAGAGCCAAAAAAGGTGGTAAGGACACTGCACCAGGTGCTGATACCATTACATACTCAATGGTCGCACATGCAGGTCCTGCTGGAGAACAAGGAATATTGGACGTTATCAATGGTCGCACATGCAGGTCCTGCTGGAGAACAAGGAATATTGGACGTCATCAATGGTCGCACATGCAGGTCCTGCTGGTGAACAAGGAATATTGGACGTCATCAATGGTCGCACATGCAGGTCCTGCTGGAGAACAAGGAATATTGGACGTCATCAATGGTCGCACATGCAGGTCCTGCTGGTGAACAAGGAATATTGGACGTCATCAATGGTCGCACATGCAGGTCCTGCTGGTGAACAAGGAATATTGGACGTTATCAATGGTCGCACATGCAGGTCCTGCTGGAGAACAAGGAATATTGGACGTCATCAATGGTCGCACATGCAGGTCCTGCTGGAGAACAAGGAATATTGGACGTCATCAATGGTCGCACATGCAGGTCCTGCTGGAGAACAAGGAATATTGGACGTTATCAATGGTCGCACATGCAGGTCCTGCTGGTGAACAAGGAATATTGGACGTCATCAATGGTCGCACATGCAGGTCCTGCTGGTGAACAAGGAATATTGGACGTTATCAATGGTCGCACATGCAGGTCCTGCTGGAGAACAAGGAATATTGGACGTCATCAATGGTCGCACATGCAGGTCCTGCTGGAGAACAAGGAATATTGGACGTTATTAATGGTCGCACATGCAGGTCCTGCTGGAGAACAAGGAATATTGGACGTTATTAATGGTCGCACATGCAGGTCCTGCTGGAGAACAAGGAATATTGGACGTTATTAATGGTCGCACACGCAGGTCTTGCTGGTGAACAAGGAATATTGGACGTCATCAACGCATCTTGGCAGCAAGGCAAACTGCCGACCTCTTGGAAGAAAGCAGACATCATACCGATTCCTAACCCGGAAGAACCTGGCAATTACAGACCCATTTCATTAACATCCGCATTAGTAAAACTGCAGAACGGATGGTCTTAAATAGGCTACTGTGGAAGACTGGAGACCTGCATAAACACATATTTGGCTTCACTAGAGGAGTAGGTACTGACAACTGCATAGCCACATTACTAGGAACAGTTAACTCAGGTCCAGCTATAGTGATCTTCCTTGATCTAGAAAAACCATTCGAACTTGGGACTAGCCCCCTGGGAGGGGACTAGCCCCCTGGGAGGGGACTAGCCCCCTGGGAGGGGACTAGCCCCCTGGGAGGGGACTAGCCCCCTGGGAGGGGACTAGCCCCCTGGGAGGGGACTAGCCCCCTGGGAGGGGACTAGCCCTCTGGGAGGGGACTAGCCCATCTGGGAGGGGCTAGTCCCCTGGGAGGGGCTAGTCCCCTGGGAGGGGACTAGCCCTCTGGGAGGGGACTAGCCCTCTGGGAGGGGACTAGCCCTCTGGGAGGGGACTAGCCCTCTGGGAGGGGACTAGCCCCCTGGGAGGGGACTAGCTCCCTGGGAGGGGACTAGCCCTCTGGGAGGGGACTAGCCCATCTGGGAGGGGCTAGTCCCCTGGGAGGGGCTAGTCCCCTGGGAGGGGACTAGCCCTCTGGGAGGGGACTAGCCCTCTGGGAGGGGACTAGCCCTCTGGGAGGGGACTAGCCCTCTGGGAGGGGACTAGCCCCCTGGGAGGGGACTAGCTCCCCTGGGAGGGGACTAGCCCCTTGGGAGGGGACTAGCCCCCTGGGAGGGGACTAGCCCCCTGGGAGGGGACTAGCCCTCTGGGAGGGGACTAGCCCTCTGGGAGGGGACTAGCCCCCTGGGAGGGGACTAGCTCCCCCTGGGAGGGGACTAGCCCCCTGGGAGGGGACTAGCCCCCTGGGAGGGGACAAGTCCCCCTTTTTTGGGGGTGGAGTAAAGAGGAAGGAGAGGCATAGGTGAAGGGAAGTATAGAAGTGGGAAGTACAGTGAGAGGTATGAAAGCAGGCGGGCTGTCCGCCTTGCTGACACCATGTGTGGGTGTTGGCAGCTAAGCTAAGCTGGCTCCCTCTTGTCAGGGAGCTGTGAGTGTGTGAGAGGTTCTTCACATGTGTTTCACCATATATGGATGTCTATAGATGAATACTGTGTAGCATTCATATATACACACTCCGATGTTTCCACACATGTTGTCCTGTTTAAGGCTCTTTGTTTATTATTATATTATTTATCGAGTTGTTCATACACACATTTTATTTATCGAGTTGTTCACACATACACATATTTGAACTGTTCATATATACACATGTATATCTCATCTTGGGGTTATATACTGCGGGGCGGGGTTTTCATCCAGAGAATCGAGGCTCTTGGGCCACCAGCTGTGGGAGCGGGGCGTCTCATCTTGGGCCACCAGCTGTGGGAGCGGGGCGTCTTATCTTGGGCCACCAGCTGTGGGAGCGGGGCGTCTCATCTTGGACCACCAGCTGTGGGAGTGGGGCGTCTCATCTTGGGCCACCAGCTGTGGGAGCGGGGCGTCTCATCTTGGGCCACCAGCTGTGGGAGCGGGGCGTCTTATCTTGGGCCACCAGCTGTGGGAGTGGAGCGTCTCATCTTGGGCCACCAGCTGTGGGAGCGGGGCGTCTCATCTTGGGCCACCAGCTGTGGGAGTGGGGCGTCTCATCTTGGGCCACCAGCTGTGGGAGTGTGGCGACTCATCTTGGGCCACCAGCTGTGGGAGCAGGGCGTCTCATCTTGGGCCACCAGCTGTGGGAGTGGGGCGACTCATCTTGGGCCACCAGCTGTGGGAGCGGGGCGTCTCATCTTGGGCCACCAGCTGTGGGAGTGGGGCGACTCATCTTGGGCCACCAGCTGTGGGAGCGGGGCGTCTCATCTTGGGCCACCAGCTGTGGGAGCGGGGCGTCTCATCTTGGGCCACCAGCTGTGGGAGCGGGGCGTCTCATCTTGGGCCACCAGCTGTGGGAGCGGGGCGTCTCATCTTGGGCCACCAGCTGTGGGAGCGGGGCGACTCATCTTGGGCCACCAGCTGTGGGAGCGGGGCGTCTCATCTTGGGCCACCAGCTGTGGGAGTGGAGCGTCTCATCTTGGGCCACCAGCTGTGGGAGTGGGGCGTCTCATCTTGGGCCACCAGCTGTGGGAGTGGGGCGTCTCATCTTGGAGCAATCTTTCTAACATCGGGTCCTCTAACATTAGGATGGTGTTCCACACCCTGATGGCTTGGTGCTGCAGTCAGATGTTTAGTGGCTGTGTGTTGAGGAGTTCATGGAGCTCCTGGATTGTCTGATTATATGGCGGACGGTGTTTTGCTGCTCTCCTTAGCGCCTTATTTTGTACTGCTTGCAGTTTCTGCATGTTAGTTTTCTTTATGGTGTGTAGTGGTAATGGGGGATACTCTAGATGCGGGCGAACTAGAGCCTTATATAGGTTAATCTGTATGTTAGTACTGAGGCTTCGGAATCTTCTCAGTTTTCCTAATGCTGCTTTGGCTTTGTTTAGTCGGTCCCTTACATGAATTTGTATCCCTGTTCTATTTATCATAAGTCCCAGTATTCTGCCTACCTCCGCATATTGGATCGGATGGTTGTCCAGGATGATGGGGTCCGGGTTTCTTTTCGCAATGTGTATTATCTGAAACTTTTGTTTGTTGGTGCTAATTTTCCATTGCTTCTCAAAGTTGTTTATGAGTTCAATTGCCGCCTTGGTCTTGTCGGCTAGTAGCGGCTTTGATGGTCCCGGTTGGCATATTATTTGGGTGACATCGTCAGCGTATGTGATGTATTCTCCATGGTGGGGTTGGGGCAGGTCAGCTGTATATATGTCCCTGGGAGGGGACTATATACTAGCCCCCTGGGAGGGGACTAGCCCTCTGGGAGGGGACTAGCCCCCTGGGAGGGGGACTAGCCCCACTGGGAGGGGACTAGCCCTGGGAGGGGACTAGCCCCCTGGGAGGGGAGTAGCCCCCTGGGAGGGGACTAGCCCCCTGGGAGGGGACTAGCCCCACTGGGAGGGGACTAGCCCTGGGAGGGGACTAGCCCTCTGGGAGGGGACTAGCCCCAGGGGACTCCAGGCGGGTGGCCGGTGGGTTCCTTATACGTTGTTGTTCAGTGGCCGCGCCCCCCCCCTCCCCACGACCCCCAGCCTCACCCACGTGGGGACTATTGTTGTACTTTCACCCCCACCCCCCACCCTTCATCAGCCCACCACCCCACAAGCACCCACGTGGGCGGTGGTTCAGTCACCTGGAGAGGGTCCGTAGAATTACCATTGCTACTCAAAGCCTAGCATTA
>WNGS01000086.1:141132-182032 GCA_020271785.1 Procambarus virginalis | reverse complement strand
CTCTAGGTGCTGGTGACCCTTACACTCTAGGTGCTGGTGACCCTTACCTCTAGGTGCTGTGTGACCCTTACACTCTAGGTGCTGGTGACCCTTCACTCTAGGTGCTGGTGACCCTTACACTCTAGGTGCTGGTGACCCTTACACTCTAGGTGCTGGTGACCCCTGCCTCTAGGTGCTGGTGACCCTTACACTCTAGGTGCTGGTGCCCTTTACACTCTAGGTGCTGGTGACCCTTACACTCTAGGTGCTGGTGACCTTTACACTCTAGATGCTGGTGACCCTTACACTCTAGGTGCTGGTGACCCCTGCCTCTAGGTGCTGGTGACCACTGCCTCTAGGTGCTGGTGACCCTTACACTCTAGGTGCTGGTGACCCCTGCCTCTAGGTGCTGGTGACCCTTACACTCTAGGTGCTGGTGACCCTTACACTCTAGGTGCTGGTGCCCTTACACTCTAGGTGCTGGTGACTTACACTCTAGGTGCTGGTGACCCTTACACTCTAGGTGCTGGTGACCCTTACACTCTAGGTGCTGGTGACCCTTACACTCTAGGTGCTGGTGACCCTTACACTCTGGGTGCTGGTGACCCCTGCCTCTAGGTGCTGGTGACCCTTACACTCTAGGTGCTGGTGACCCTTACACTCTAGGTGCTGGTGACCCTTACACTCTAGGTGCTGTGACTCTTACACTCTAGGTGCTGGTGACCCTTACACTCTAGGTGCTGGTGACCCTTACACTCTAGGTGCTGGTGACCCTTACACTCTAGGTGCTGGTGACCCTTACACTCTAGGTGCTGGTGACCCTTACACTCTAGGTGCTGGTGACCCTTACACTCTAGGTGCTGGTGACCCTTACACTCTAGGTGCTGGTGACCTTACACTCTAGGTGCTGGTGACCCTTACACTCTAGGTGCTGGTGACCCTTACACTCTAGGTGCTGGTGACCCTTACACTCTAGGTGCTGGTGACCCTTACACTCTAGGTGCTGGTGACCCTTACACTCTAGGTGCTGGTGACCCCTGCCTCTAGGTGCTGGTGACCCTTACACTCTAGGTGCTGGTGACCCCTGCCTCTAGGTGCTGGTGACCCACTGCCTCTAGGTGCTGGTGACCACTGCCTCTAGGTGCTGGTGACCACTGCCTCTAGGTGCTGGTGACCCTTACACTCTAGGTGCTGGTGACCCTTACACTCTAGGTGCTGGTGACCACTGCCTCTAGGTGCTGGTGACCCTTACACTCTAGGTGCTGGTGACCCTTACACTCTAGGTGCTGGTGACCACTGCCTCTAGGTGCTGGTGACCCTTACACTCTAGGTGCTGGTGACCCTTACACTCTAGGTGCTGGTGACCCTTACACTCTAGGTGCTGGTGACCCTGCCTCTAGGTGCTGGTGACCCTTACACTCTAGGTGCTGGTGACCCTTACACTCTAGGTGCTGGTGACCCCTGCCTCTAGGTGCTGGTGACCCTTACACTCTAGGTGCTGGTGACCCTTACACTCTAGGTGCTGGTGACCCTTACACTCTAGGTGCTGGTGACCCTTACACTCTAGGTGCTGGTGACCCTTACACTCTAGGTGCTGGTGACCCTTACACTCTAGGTGCTGGTGACCCGTACACTCTAGGTGCTGGTGACCCTTACACTCTAGGTGCTGGTGACCCTTACACTCTAGGTGCTGGTGACCCTTACACTCTAGGTGCTGGTGACCCTTACACTCTAGGTGCTGGTGACCCTTACACTCTAGGTGCTGGTGACCCTTACACTCTAGGTGCTGGTGACCCTTACACTCTAGGTGCTGGTGACCCTTACACTCTAGGTGCTGGTGACCCTTACACTCTAGGTGCTGGTGACCCTTACACTCTAGGTGCTGGTGACCCCGGCCTCTAGGTGCTGGTGACCCTTACACTCTAGGTGCTGGTGACCCTGCCTCTAGGTGCTGGTGACCACTGCCTCTAGGTGCTGGTGACCACTGCCTCTAGGTGCTGGTGACCACTGCCTCTAGGTGCTGGTGACCCTTACACTCTAGGTGCTGGTGACCCTTACACTCTAGGTGCTGGTGACCACTGCCTCTAGGTGCTGGTGACCCTTACACTCTAGGTGCTGGTGACCCTTACACTCTAGGTGCTGGTGACCACTGCCTCTAGGTGCTGGTGACCCTTACACTCTAGGTGCTGGTGACCCTTACACTCTAGGTGCTGGTGACCCTTACACTCTAGGTGCTGGTGACCCTGCCTCTAGGTGCTGGTGACCCTTACACTCTAGGTGCTGGTGACCCTTACACTCTAGGTGCTGGTGACCCTTACACTCTAGGTGCTGGTGACCCTTACACTCTAGGTGCTGGTGACCCTTACACTCTAGGTGCTGGTGACCCTTACACTCTAGGTGCTGGTGACCCTTACACTCTAGGTGCTGGTGACCCTTACACTCTAGGTGCTGGTGACCCTTACACTCTAGGTGCTGGTGACCCTTACACTCTAGGTGCTGGTGACCCTTACACTCTAGGTGCTGGTGACCCTTACACTCTAGGTGCTGGTGACCCTTACACTCTAGGTGCTGGTGACCCTTACACTCTAGGTGCTGGTGACCCTTACACTCTAGGTGCTGGTGACCCTTACACTCTAGGTGCTGGTGACCCTTACACTCTAGGTGCTGGTGACCCTTACACTCTAGGTGCTGGTGACCCTTACACTCTAGGTGCTGGTGACCCTTACACTCTAGGTGCTGGTGACCCTTACACTCTAGGTGCTGGTGACCCTTACACTCTAGGTGCTGGTGACCCTTACACTCTAGGTGCTGGTGACCCTTACACTCTAGGTGCTGGTGACCCTTACACTCTAGGTGCTGGTGACCCTTACACTCTAGGTGCTGGTGACCCCTGCCTCTAGGTGCTGGTGACCCTTACACTCTAGGTGCTGGTGACCCTTACACTCTAGGTGCTGGTGACCACTGCCTCTAGGTGCTGGTGACCACTGCCTCTAGGTGCTGGTGACCCTTACACTCTAGGTGCTGGTGACCCTTACACTCTAGGTGCTGGTGACCCTTACACTCTAGGTGCTGGTGACCCTGCCTCTAGGTGCTGGTGACCCTTACACTCTAGGTGCTGGTGACCCCTGCCTCTAGGTGCTGGTGACCCTTACACTCTAGGTGCTGGTGACCCTTACACTCTAGGTGCTGGTGACCTTTACAATCTAGGTGCTGGTGACCCTTACACTCTAGGTGCTGGTGACCCTTACACTCTAGGTGCTGGTGACCCTTACACTCTAGGTGCTGGTGACCCCTGCCTCTAGGTGCTGGTGACCCCTGCCTCTAGGTGCTGGTGACCCTGCCTCTAGGTGCTGGTGACCCTTACACTCTAGGTGCTGGTGACCCTTGCCTCTAGGTGCTGGTGACCCCTGCCTCTAGGTGCTGGTGACCCTACACTCTAGGTGCTGGTGACCCTTACACTCTAGGTGCTGGTGACCCTTACACTCTAGGTGCTGGTGACCCTTGCCTCTAGGTGCTGGTGACCCTGCCTCTAGGTGCTGGTGACCCTTACACTCTAGGTGCTGGTGACCCTTACACTCTAGGTGCTGGTGACCCTTACACTCTAGGTGCTGGTGACCCTTACACTCTAGGTGCTGGTGACCCTTACACTCTAGGTGCTGGTGACCCTTACACTCTAGGTGCTGGTGACCCCTGCCTCTAGGTGCTGGTGACCCTTACACTCTAGGTGCTGGTGACCCTTACACTCTAGGTGCTGGTGACCCTTACACTCTAGGTGCTGGTGACCCTTACACTCTAGGTGCTGGTGACCCCTGCCTCTAGGTGCTGGTGACCCTTACACTCTAGGTGCTGGTGACCCTTACACTCTAGGTGCTGGTGACCCCTGCCTCTAGGTTGGTGACCCTTACACTCTAGGTGCTGGTGACCCTTACACTCTAGGTGCTGGTGACCCTTACACTCTAGGTGCTGGTGACCCTTACACTCTAGGTGCTGGTGACCCCTGCCTCTAGGTGCTGGTGACCCTTACACTCTAGGTGCTGGTGACCCTTACACTCTAGGTGCTGGTGACCCTTACACTCTAGGTGCTGGTGACCCCTGCCTCTAGGTGCTGGTGACCCTTACACTCTAGGTGCTGGTGACCCCTGCCTCTAGGTGCTGGTGACCCTTACACTCTAGGTGCTGGTGACCCCTGCCTCTAGGTGCTGGTGACCCTGCCTCTAGGTGCTGGTGACCCTTACACTCTAGGTGCTGGTGACCCTTACACTCTAGGTGCTGGTGACCCTTACACTCTAGGTGCTGGTGACCCTTACACTCTAGGTGCTGGTGACCCCTGCCTCTAGGTGCTGGTGACCCTTACACTCTAGGTGCTGGTGACCCTTACACTCTAGGTGCTGGTGACCCTGCCTCTAGGTGCTGGTGACCCTTACACTCTAGGTGCTGGTGACCCTTACACTCTAGGTGCTGGTGACCCTTACACTCTAGGTGCTGGTGACCCTTACACTCTAGGTGCTGGTGACCCTTACACTCTAGGTGCTGGTGACCCCTGCCTCTAGGTGCTGGTGACCCTACACTCTAGGTGCTGGTGACCCTTACACTCTAGGTGCTGGTGACCCTTACACTCTAGGTGCTGGTGACCCTTACACTCTAGGTGCTGGTGACCCTTACACTCTAGGTGCTGGTGACCCTTACACTCTAGGTGCTGGTGACCCTTACACTCTAGGTGCTGGTGACCCTTACACTCTAGGTGCTGGTGACCCTTACACTCTAGGTGCTGGTGACCCCGGCCTCTAGGTGCTGGTGACCCTTACACTCTAGGTGCTGGTGACCCTTACACTCTAGGTGCTGGTGACCCCTGCCTCTAGGTGCTGGTGACCACTGCCTCTAGGTGCTGGTGACCACTGCTTCTAGGTGCTGGTGACCACTGCCTCTAGGTGCTGGTGACCCTTACACTCTAGGTGCTGGTGACCCCTGCCTCTAGGTGCTGGTGACCCCTGCCTCTAGGTGCTGGTGACCCTTACACTCTAGGTGCTGGTGACCCTGCCTCTAGGTGCTGGTGACCCTTACACTCTAGGTGCTGGTGACCCTTACACTCTAGGTGCTGGTGACCCCTGCCTCTAGGTGCTGGTGACCCTTGCCTCTAGGTGCTGGTGACCCTTACACTCTAGGTGCTGGTGACCCTTACACTCTAGGTGCTGGTGACCCTTACACTCTAGGTGCTGGTGACCCCTGCCTCTAGGTGCTGGTGACCCTTACACTCTAGGTGCTGGTGACCCTTACACTCTAGGTGCTGGTGACCCTTACACTCTAGGTGCTGGTGACCCCTGCCTCTAGGTGCTGGTGACCCTTACACTCTAGGTGCTGGTGACCCTTACACTCTAGGTGCTGGTGACCCCTGCCTCTAGGTGCTGGTGACCCTTACACTCTAGGTGCTGGTGACCCTTACACTCTAGGTGCTGGTGACCACTGCCTCTAGGTGCTGGTGACCCTGCCTCTAGGTGCTGGTGACCCTTACACTCTAGGTGCTGGTGACCCTTACACTCTAGGTGCTGGTGACCCTTACACTCTAGGTGCTGGTGACCCTTACACTCTAGGTGCTGGTGACCCTTACACTCTAGGTGCTGGTGACCCCTGCCTCTAGGTGCTGGTGACCCTGTTTCTAGGTGCTGGTGACCCTGCCTCTAGGTGCTGGTGACCCTTACACTCTAGGTGCTGGTGACCCTTACACTCTAGGTGCTGGTGACCCTTACACTCTAGGTGCTGGTGACCCTTACACTCTAGGTGCTGGTGACACTTACACTCTAGGTGCTGGTGACCCTTACACTCTAGGTGCTGGTGACCCCTGCCTCTAGGTGCTGGTGACCCCTGCCTCTAGGTGCTGGTGACCCTTACACTCTAGGTGCTGGTGACCCTTACACTCTAGGTGCTGGTGACCCCTGCCTCTAGGTGCTGGTGACCCCTGCCTCTAGGTGCTGGTGACCCCTGCCTCTAGGTGCTGGTGACCCTTACACTCTAGGTGCTGGTGACCCTTACACTCTAGGTGCTGGTGACCCCTGCCTCTAGGTGCTGGTGACCCTGCCTCTAGGTGCTGGTGACCCTTACACTCTAGGTGCTGGTGACCCTTACACTCTAGGTGCTGGTGACCTTACACTCTAGGTGCTGGTGACCCTTACACTCTAGGTGCTGGTGACCCTTACACTCTAGGTGCTGGTGACCCTTACACTCTAGGTGCTGGTGACCCTTACACTCTAGGTGCTGGTGACCCTTACACTCTAGGTGCTGGTGACCCTACACTCTAGGTGCTGGTGACCCTTACACTCTAGGTGCTGGTGACCCTGCCTCTAGGTGCTGGTGACCACCTCTAGGTGCTGGTGACCCTTACCTCTAGGTGCTGGTGACCACTGCCTCTAGGTGCTGGTGACCTTACACTCTAGGTGCTGGTGACCACTGCCTCTAGGTGCTGGTGACCCCTGCCTCTAGGTGCTGGTGACCCCTGCCTCTAGGTGCTGGTGACCACTGCCTCTAGGTGCTGGTGACCCTTACTCTAGGTGCTGGTGACCACTGCCTCTAGGTGCTGGTGACCACTGCCTCTAGGTGCTGGTGACCCTACACTCTAGGTGCTGGTGACCCTTACACTCTAGGTGCTGGTGACCCTTACACTCTAGGTGCTGGTGACCCTTACACTCTAGGTGCTGGTGACCACTGCCTCTAGGTGCTGGTGACCCTTACACTCTAGGTGCTGGTGACCCCTGCCTCTAGGTGCTGGTGACCCCTGCCTCTAGGTGCTGGTGACCACTGCCTCTAGGTGCTGGTGACCCTTACACTCTAGGTGCTGGTGACCCTTACACTCTAGGTGCTGGTGACCCTTACACTCTAGGTGCTGGTGACCCTTACACTCTAGGTGCTGGTGACCCTTACACTCTAGGTGCTGGTGACCCTTACACTCTAGGTGCTGGTGACCCTTACACTCTAGGTGCTGGTGACCCTTACACTCTAGGTGCTGGTGACCCTTACACTCTAGGTGCTGGTGACCCTTACACTCTAGGTGCTGGTGACCCTTACACTCTAGGTGCTGGTGACCCTGCCTCTAGGTGCTGGTGACCCCTGCCTCTAGGTGCTGGTGACCCTTGCCTCTAGGTGCTGGTGACCCTTACACTCTAGGTGCTGGTGACCCTGCCTCTAGGTGCTGGTGACCCTTACACTCTAGGTGCTGGTGACCACTGCCTCTAGGTGCTGGTGACCCTTACACTCTAGGTGCTGGTGACCCTTACACTCTAGGTGCTGGTGACCCTTACACTCTAGGTGCTGGTGACCCTTACACTCTAGGTGCTGGTGACCCTTACACTCTAGGTGCTGGTGACCCTTACACTCTAGGTGCTGGTGACCCTTACACTCTAGGTGCTGGTGACCCTTACACTCTAGGTGCTGGTGACCCTTACCTCTAGGTGCTGGTGACCCTTACACTCTAGGTGCTGGTGACCCTTACACTCTAGGTGCTGGTGACCACTGCCTCTAGGTGCTGGTGACCCTGCCTCTAGGTGCTGGTGACCCTTACACTCTAGGTGCTGGTGACCCTGCCTCTAGGTGCTGGTGACCCTTACACTCTAGGTGCTGGTGACCCTTACCCTCTAGGTGCTGGTGACCCTTACACTCTAGGTGCTGGTGACCCTTACACTCTAGGTGCTGGTGACCCTTACACTCTAGGTGCTGGTGACCCCTGCCTCTAGGTGCTGGTGACCCCTGCTTCTAGGTGCTGGTGACCACTGCCTCTAGGTGCTGGTGACCCTTACACTCTAGGTGCTGGTGACCCTTACACTCTAGGTGCTGGTGACCCTTACACTCTAGGTGCTGGTGACCCTTACACTCTAGGTGCTGGTGACACACTCTAGGTGCTGGTGACCCTTACACTCTAGGTGCTGGTGACCCCTGCCTCTAGGTGCTGGTGACCCTGCCTCTAGGTGCTGGTGACCCTTACACTCTAGGTGCTGGTGACCCTTACACTCTAGGTGCTGGTGACCCCTGCCTCTAGGTGCTGGTGACCCCTGCCTCTAGGTGCTGGTGACCCTGCCTCTAGGTGCTGGTGACCCTTACACTCTAGGTGCTGGTGACCCTTACACTCTAGGTGCTGGTGACCCCTGCCTCTAGGTGCTGGTGACCACTGCCTCTAGGTGCTGGTGACCCTTACACTCTAGGTGCTGGTGACCCTTACACTCTAGGTGCTGGTGACCCTTACACTCTAGGTGCTGGTGACCCTTACACTCTAGGTGCTGGTGACCCTTACACTCTAGGTGCTGGTGACCCTTACACTCTAGGTGCTGGTGACCCTTACACTCTAGGTGCTGGTGACCCTTACACTCTAGGTGCTGGTGACCCTTACACTCTAGGTGCTGGTGACCCTTACACTCTAGGTGCTGGTGACCCTTACACTCTAGGTGCTGGTGACCCCTGCCTCTAGGTGCTGGTGACCCTTACACTCTAGGTGCTGGTGACCTTACACTCTAGGTGCTGGTGACCCTTACACTCTAGGTGCTGGTGACCCTTACACTCTAGGTGCTGGTGACCCTTACACTCTAGGTGCTGGTGACCCTACACTCTAGGTGCTGGTGACCCTTACACTCTAGGTGCTGGTGACCCCTGCCTCTAGGTGCTGGTGACCACTGCCTCTAGGTGCTGGTGACCCTTACACTCTAGGTGCTGGTGACCCCTGCCTCTAGGTGCTGGTGACCCTTACACTCTAGGTGCTGGTGACCACTGCCTCTAGGTGCTGGTGACCCTTACACTCTAGGTGCTGGTGACCCCTGCCTCTAGGTGCTGGTGACCCTTACACTCTAGGTGCTGGTGACCCCTGCCTCTAGGTGCTGGTGACCCTTACACTCTAGGTGCTGGTGACCCTTACACTCTAGGTGCTGGTGACCACTGCCTCTAGGTGCTGGTGACCCTGCCTCTAGGTGCTGGTGACCCTTACACTCTAGGTGCTGGTGACCACTGCCTCTAGGTGCTGGTGACCCTTACACTCTAGGTGCTGGTGACCCCTGCCTCTAGGTGCTGGTGACCCCTGCCTCTAGGTGCTGGTGACCACTGCCTCTAGGTGCTGGTGACCCTTACACTCTAGGTGCTGGTGACCCTTACACTCTAGGTGCTGGTGACCCTTACACTCTAGGTGCTGGTGACCCTTACACTCTAGGTGCTGGTGACCCTTACACTCTAGGTGCTGGTGACCCTTACACTCTAGGTGCTGGTGACCCTGCCTCTAGGTGCTGGTGACCCTTACACTCTAGGTGCTGGTGACCCTTACACTCTAGGTGCTGGTGACCCTTACACTCTAGGTGCTGGTGACCCTTACACTCTAGGTGCTGGTGACCCTTACACTCTAGGTGCTGGTGACCCTTACACTCTAGGTGCTGGTGACCCTTACACTCTAGGTGCTGGTGACCCTTACACTCTAGGTGCTGGTGACCCTTACACTCTAGGTGCTGGTGACCCTTACACTCTAGGTGCTGGTGACCCTTACACTCTAGGTGCTGGTGACCCTTACACTCTAGGTGCTGGTGACCCTTACACTCTAGGTGCTGGTGACCCTTACACTCTAGGTGCTGGTGACCCCTCCTCTAGGTGCTGGTGACCCTTACACTCTAGGTGCTGGTGACCCCTGCCTCTAGGTGCTGGTGACCCTACCTCTAGGTGCTGGTGACCCTGCCTCTAGGTGCTGGTGACCCTGCCTCTAGGTGCTGGTGACCCCTGCCTCTAGGTGCTGGTGACCCCTGCCTCTAGGTGCTGGTGACCCTTACACTCTAGGTGCTGGTGACCCTGCCTCTAGGTGCTGGTGACCCTTACACTCTAGGTGCTGGTGACCACTGCCTCTAGGTGCTGGTGACCCTTACACTCTAGGTGCTGGTGACCCTGCCTCTAGGTGCTGGTGACCCCTGCCTCTAGGTGCTGGTGACCCTTACACTCTAGGTGCTGGTGACCCTTGCCTCTAGGTGCTGGTGACCCTTACACTCTAGGTGCTGGTGACCCCTACCTCTAGGTGCTGGTGACCCTGCCTCTAGGTGCTGGTGACCCTTACACTCTAGGTGCTGGTGACCCTTACACTCTAGGTGCTGGTGACCCTTACACTCTAGGTGCTGGTGACCCTTACACTCTAGGTGCTGGTGACCCTTACACTCTAGGTGCTGGTGACCCCTGCCTCTAGGTGCTGGTGACCCCTGCCTCTAGGTGCTGGTGACCCTTACACTCTAGGTGCTGGTGACCCTTACACTCTAGGTGCTGGTGACCCCTGCCTCTAGGTGCTGGTGACCCCTGCCTCTAGGTGCTGGTGACCCCTGCCTCTAGGTGCTGGTGACCCTTACACTCTAGGTGCTGGTGACCCCTGCCTCTAGGTGCTGGTGACCACTGCCTCTAGGTGCTGGTGACCCTTACACTCTAGGTGCTGGTGACCCTTACACTCTAGGTGCTGGTGACCCTGCCTCTAGGTGCTGGTGACCCTTACACTCTAGGTGCTGGTGACCCTTACACTCTAGGTGCTGGTGACCCTTACACTCTAGGTGCTGGTGACCCTTACACTCTAGGTGCTGGTGACCCTTACACTCTAGGTGCTGGTGACCCTTACACTCTAGGTGCTGGTGACCCTTACACTCTAGGTGCTGGTGACCCTTACACTCTAGGTGCTGGTGACCCTTACACTCTAGGTGCTGGTGACCCTGCCTCTAGGTGCTGGTGACCCTTACACTCTAGGTGCTGGTGACCCCTGCCTCTAGGTGCTGGTGACCCTTACACTCTAGGTGCTGGTGACCACTGCCTCTAGGTGCTGGTGACCCCTGCCTCTAGGTGCTGGTGACCCTTACACTCTAGGTGCTGGTGACCACTGCCTCTAGGTGCTGGTGACCCTGCCTCTAGGTGCTGGTGACCCTTACACTCTAGGTGCTGGTGACCCCTGCCTCTAGGTGCTGGTGACCCTTACACTCTAGGTGCTGGTGACCCTGCCTCTAGGTGCTGGTGACCCCTGCCTCTAGGTGCTGGTGACCCTTACACTCTAGGTGCTGGTGACCACTGCCTCTAGGTGCTGGTGACCCCTGCCTCTAGGTGCTGGTGACCCTTACACTCTAGGTGCTGGTGACCCCTGCCTCTAGGTGCTGGTGACCCTTACACTCTAGGTGCTGGTGACCCCTGCCTCTAGGTGCTGGTGACCCTTACACTCTAGGTGCTGGTGACCCCTGCCTCTAGGTGCTGGTGACCCTTACACTCTAGGTGCTGGTGACCCCTGCCTCTAGGTGCTGGTGACCCTGCCTCTAGGTGCTGGTGACCCTTACACTCTAGGTGCTGGTGACCCCTGCCTCTAGGTGCTGGTGACCCTTACACTCTAGGTGCTGGTGACCCTTACACTCTAGGTGCTGGTGACCCTTACACTCTAGGTGCTGGTGACCCTTACACTCTAGGTGCTGGTGACCCTTACACTCTAGGTGCTGGTGACCCTTACACTCTAGGTGCTGGTGACCCTGCCTCTAGGTGCTGGTGACCCTTACACTCTAGGTGCTGGTGACCCTTACACTCTAGGTGCTGGTGACCCCTGCCTCTAGGTGCTGGTGACCCTGCCTCTAGGTGCTGGTGACCCTTACACTCTAGGTGCTGGTGACCCTTACACTCTAGGTGCTGGTGACCCCTGCCTCTAGGTGCTGGTGACCCCTGCATCTAGGTGCTGGTGACCCTTACACTCTAGGTGCTGGTGACCCCTGCCTCTAGGTGCTGGTGACCCTACACTCTAGGTGCTGGTGACCCCTGCCTCTAGGTGCTGGTGACCACTGCCTCTAGGTGCTGGTGACCCTTACACTCTAGGTGCTGGTGACCCTTACACTCTAGGTGCTGGTGACCCTTACACTCTAGGTGCTGGTGACCCTTACACTCTAGGTGCTGGTGACCCTTACACTCTAGGTGCTGGTGACCCTTACACTCTAGGTGCTGGTGACCCTTACACTCTAGGTGCTGGTGACCCTTACACTCTAGGTGCTGGTGACCCTTACACTCTAGGTGCTGGTGACCCTTACACTCTAGGTGCTGGTGACCCCTGCCTCTAGGTGCTGGTGACCCCTGCCTCTAGGTGCTGGTGACCCTTACACTCTAGGTGCTGGTGACCCTTACACTCTAGGTGCTGGTGACCCTTACACTCTAGGTGCTGGTGACCCTTACACTCTAGGTGCTGGTGACCCCTGCCTCTAGGTGCTGGTGACCCTTACACTCTAGGTGCTGGTGACCCTTACACTCTAGGTGCTGGTGACCCTTACACTCTAGGTGCTGGTGACCCTTACACTCTAGGTGCTGGTGACCCTTACACTCTAGGTGCTGGTGACCACTGCCTCTAGGTGCTGGTGACCCTTACACTCTAGGTGCTGGTGACCCTTACACTCTAGGTGCTGGTGACCACTGCCTCTAGGTGCTGGTGACCCTTACACTCTAGGTGCTGGTGACCACTGCCTCTAGGTGCTGGTGACCCTTACACTCTAGGTGCTGGTGACCCTTACACTCTAGGTGCTGGTGACCCTTACACTCTAGGTGCTGGTGACCCTTACACTCTAGGTGCTGGTGACCCTTACACTCTAGGTGCTGGTGACCCTTACACTAGGTGCTGGTGACCCTTACACTCTAGGTGCTGGTGACCCTTACACTCTAGGTGCTGGTGACCCTTACACTCTAGGTGCTGGTGACCCTTACACTCTAGGTGCTGGTGACCCTTACACTCTAGGTGCTGGTGACCCCTGCCTCTAGGTGCTGGTGACCCCTGCCTCTAGGTGCTGGTGACCCCTGCCTCTAGGTGCTGGTGACCCCTGCCTCTAGGTGCTGGTGACCCTTACACTCTAGGTGCTGGTGACCCTTACACTCTAGGTGCTGGTGACCCCTGCCTCTAGGTGCTGGTGACCACTGCCTCTAGGTGCTGGTGACCCTGCCTCTAGGTGCTGGTGACCCTTACTCTCTAGGTGCTGGTGACCCCTGCCTCTAGGTGCTGGTGACCCCTGCCTCTAGGTGCTGGTGACCCTGCCTCTAGGTGCTGGTGACCCTGCCTCTAGGTGCTGGTGACCCCTGCCTCTAGGTGCTGGTGACCCTTACACTCTAGGTGCTGGTGACCCTTACACTCTAGGTGCTGGTGACCCCTGCCTCTAGGTGCTGGTGACCACTGCCTCTAGGTGCTGGTGACCCTTACACTCTAGGTGCTGGTGACCACTGCCTCTAGGTGCTGGTGACCACTGCCTCTAGGTGCTGGTGACCCTTACACTCTAGGTGCTGGTGACCCTTACACTCTAGGTGCTGGTGACCCTTACACTCTAGGTGCTGGTGACCACTGCCTCTAGGTGCTGGTGACCCTTACACTCTAGGTGCTGGTGACCCTTACACTCTAGGTGCTGGTGACCCTTACACTCTAGGTGCTGGTGACCCTTACACTCTAGGTGCTGGTGACCCCTGCCTCTAGGTGCTGGTGACCCCTGCCTCTAGGTGCTGGTGACCCTGCCTCTAGGTGCTGGTGACCCTTACACTCTAGGTGCTGGTGACCCTTACACTCTAGGTGCTGGTGACCACTGCCTCTAGGTGCTGGTGACCCTTACACTCTAGGTGCTGGTGACCCCTGCCTCTAGGTGCTGGTGACCACTGCCTCTAGGTGCTGGTGACCCTTACACTCTAGGTGCTGGTGACCACTGCCTCTAGGTGCTGGTGACCCCTGCCTCTAGGTGCTGGTGACCCTTACACTCTAGGTGCTGGTGACCCTTACACTCTAGGTGCTGGTGACCCTTACACTCTAGGTGCTGGTGACCCTTACACTCTAGGTGCTGGTGACCCTTACACTCTAGGTGCTGGTGACCCTTACACTCTAGGTGCTGGTGACCCTTACACTCTAGGTGCTGGTGACCCTTACACTCTAGGTGCTGGTGACCCTTACACTCTAGGTGCTGGTGACCCTTACACTCTAGGTGCTGGTGACCCTTACACTCTAGGTGCTGGTGACCCTTACACTCTAGGTGCTGGTGACCCTTACACTCTAGGTGCTGGTGACCCTTACACTCTAGGTGCTGGTGACCCTTACACTCTAGGTGCTGGTGACCCTTACACTCTAGGTGCTGGTGACCCTTACACTCTAGGTGCTGGTGACCCCTGCCTCTAGGTGCTGGTGACCCTTACACTCTAGGTGCTGGTGACCCTTACACTCTAGGTGCTGGTGACCCTGCCTCTAGGTGCTGGTGACCCTTACACTCTAGGTGCTGGTGACCCTTACACTCTAGGTGCTGGTGACCCTTACACTCTAGGTGCTGGTGACCCTTACACTCTAGGTGCTGGTGACCCTTACACTCTAGGTGCTGGTGACCCTTACACTCTAGGTGCTGGTGACCCTTACACTCTAGGTGCTGGTGACCCCTGCCTCTAGGTGCTGGTGACCACTGCCTCTAGGTGCTGGTGACCACTGCCTCTAGGTGCTGGTGACCCCTGCCTCTAGGTGCTGGTGACCCTTGCCTCTAGGTGCTGGTGACCACTGCCTCTAGGTGCTGGTGACCACTGCCTCTAGGTGCTGGTGACCACTGCCTCTAGGTGCTGGTGACCCTGCCTCTAGGTGCTGGTGACCACTGCCTCTAGGTGCTGGTGACCCTGCCTCTAGGTGCTGGTGACCCTGCCTCTAGGTGCTGGTGACCTACCTCTAGGTGCTGGTGACCCCTGCCTCTAGGTGCTGGTGACCACTGCCTCTAGGTGCTGGTGACCCTGCCTCTAGGTGCTGGTGACCCTGCCTCTAGGTGCTGGTGACCCTGCCTCTAGGTGCTGGTGACCCTGCCTCTAGGTGCTGGTGACCCCTTCCTCTAGGTGCTGGTGACCCTGCCTCTAGGTGCTGGTGACCCCTGCCTCTAGGTGCTGGTGACCCTGCCTCTAGGTGCTGGTGACCCTGCCTCTAGGTGCTGGTGACCCTGCCTCTAGGTGCTGGTGACCCTGCCTCTAGGTGCTGGTGACCCCTGCCTCTAGGTGCTGGTGACCCTGCCTCTAGGTGCTGGTGACCCCTGCCTCTAGGTGCTGGTGACCCTGCCTCTAGGTGCTGGTGACCCCTGCCTCTAGGTGCTGGTGACCACTGCCTCTAGGTGCTGGTGACCCTTGCCTCTAGGTGCTGGTGACCCTGCCTCTAGGTGCTGGTGACCCTGCCTCTAGGTGCTGGTGACCCCTGCCTCTAGGTGCTGGTGACCCTTACACTCTAGGTGCTGGTGACCCCTGCCTCTAGGTGCTGGTGACCCTGCCTCTAGGTGCTGGTGACCCCTGCCTCTAGGTGCTGGTGACCACTACCTCTAGGTGCTGGTGACCCTGCCTCTAGGTGCTGGTGACCCTGCCTCTAGGTGCTGGTGACCCTGCCTCTAGGTGCTGGTGACCCTGCCTCTAGGTGCTGGTGACCCTGCCTCTAGGTGCTGGTGACCCTGCCTCTAGGTGCTGGTGACCCCTGCCTCTAGGTGCTGGTGACCCCTGCCTCTAGGTGCTGGTGACCCCTGCCTCTAGGTGCTGGTGACCCCTGCCTCTAGGTGCTGGTGACCCCTGCCTCTAGGTGCTGGTGACCCTTACTCTAGGTGCTGGTGACCACTGCCTCTAGGTGCTGGTGACCCTGCCTCTAGGTGCTGGTGACCCCTGCCTCTAGGTGCTGGTGACCCCTACCTCTAGGTGCTGGTGACCCCTGCCTCTAGGTGCTGGTGACCCTGCCTCTAGGTGCTGGTGACCCTGCCTCTAGGTGCTGGTGACCCTGCCTCTAGGTGCTGGTGACCCTGCCTCTAGGTGCTGGTGACCCCTGCCTCTAGGTGCTGGTGACCACTGCCTCTAGGTGCTGGTGACCCCTGCCTCTAGGTGCTGGTGACCACTGCCTCTAGGTGCTGGTGACCACTGCCTCTAGGTGCTGGTGACCCTTACACTCTAGGTGCTGGTGACCCTTACACTCTAGGTGCTGGTGACCCTTACACTCTAGGTGCTGGTGACCCTTACACTCTAGGTGCTGGTGACCCTTACACTCTAGGTGCTGGTGACCCTTACACTAGGTGCTGGTGACCCTTACACTCTAGGTGCTGGTGACCCTTACACTCTAGGTGCTGGTGACCCTTACACTCTAGGTGCTGGTGACCCTTACACTCTAGGTGCTGGTGACCCTTACACTCTAGGTGCTGGTGACCCCTGCCTCTAGGTGCTGGTGACCCCTGCCTCTAGGTGCTGGTGACCCCTGCCTCTAGGTGCTGGTGACCCCTGCCTCTAGGTGCTGGTGACCCTTACACTCTAGGTGCTGGTGACCCTTACACTCTAGGTGCTGGTGACCCCTGCCTCTAGGTGCTGGTGACCCTGCCTCTAGGTGCTGGTGACCCTGCCTCTAGGTGCTGGTGACCCTTACACTCTAGGTGCTGGTGACCCCTGCCTCTAGGTGCTGGTGACCCTGCCTCTAGGTGCTGGTGACCCCTGCCTCTAGGTGCTGGTGACCCCTGCCTCTAGGTGCTGGTGACCCCTGACCTTTACACTCTAGGTGCTGGTGACCCCTGCCTCTAGGTGCTGGTGACCCCTGCCTCTAGGTGCTGGTGACCCTTACACTCTAGGTGCTGGTGACCCTTACACTCTAGGTGCTGGTGACCCCTGCCTCTAGGTGCTGGTGACCACTGCCTCTAGGTGCTGGTGACCCTTACACTCTAGGTGCTGGTGACCACTGCCTCTAGGTGCTGGTGACCACTGCCTCTAGGTGCTGGTGACCCTTACACTCTAGGTGCTGGTGACCCTTACACTCTAGGTGCTGGTGACCTTACACTCTAGGTGCTGGTGACCACTGCCTCTAGGTGCTGGTGACCCTTACACTCTAGGTGCTGGTGACCCTTACACTCTAGGTGCTGGTGACCCTTACACTCTAGGTGCTGGTGACCCTTACACTCTAGGTGCTGGTGACCCCTGCCTCTAGGTGCTGGTGACCCCTGCCTCTAGGTGCTGGTGACCACTGCCTCTAGGTGCTGGTGACCCTTACACTCTAGGTGCTGGTGACCCTTACACTCTAGGTGCTGGTGACCCTGCCTCTAGGTGCTGGTGACCCTTACACTCTAGGTGCTGGTGACCCTGCCTCTAGGTGCTGGTGACCACTGCCTCTAGGTGCTGGTGACCCTTACACTCTAGGTGCTGGTGACCACTGCCTCTAGGTGCTGGTGACCCTGCCTCTAGGTGCTGGTGACCCTTACACTCTAGGTGCTGGTGACCCTTACACTCTAGGTGCTGGTGACCCTTACACTCTAGGTGCTGGTGACCCTTACACTCTAGGTGCTGGTGACCCTTACACTCTAGGTGCTGGTGACCCTTACACTCTAGGTGCTGGTGACCCTTACACTCTAGGTGCTGGTGACCCTTACACTCTAGGTGCTGGTGACCCTTACACTCTAGGTGCTGGTGACCCTTACACTCTAGGTGCTGGTGACCCTTACACTCTAGGTGCTGGTGACCCTTACACTCTAGGTGCTGGTGACCCTTACACTCTAGGTGCTGGTGACCCTTACACTCTAGGTGCTGGTGACCCTACACTCTAGGTGCTGGTGACCCTTACACTCTAGGTGCTGGTGACCCTTACACTCTAGGTGCTGGTGACCCCTGCCTCTAGGTGCTGGTGACCCTTACACTCTAGGTGCTGGTGACCCTTACACTCTAGGTGCTGGTGACCCCTGCCTCTAGGTGCTGGTGACCCTTACACTCTAGGTGCTGGTGACCCTTACACTCTAGGTGCTGGTGACCCTTACACTCTAGGTGCTGGTGACCCTTACACTCTAGGTGCTGGTGACCCTTACACTCTAGGTGCTGGTGACCCTTACACTCTAGGTGCTGGTGACCCTTACACTCTAGGTGCTGGTGACCCCTGCCTCTAGGTGCTGGTGACCACTGCCTCTAGGTGCTGGTGACCACTGCCTCTAGGTGCTGGTGACCCCTGCCTCTAGGTGCTGGTGACCCTTGCCTCTAGGTGCTGGTGACCACTGCCTCTAGGTGCTGGTGACCACTGCCTCTAGGTGCTGGTGACCACTGCCTCTAGGTGCTGGTGACCACTGCCTCTAGGTGCTGGTGACCACTGCCTCTAGGTGCTGGTGACCACTGCCTCTAGGTGCTGGTGACCCCTGCCTCTAGGTGCTGGTGACCACTGCCTCTAGGTGCTGGTGACCCCTGCCTCTAGGTGCTGGTGACCACTGCCTCTAGGTGCTGGTGACCACTGCCTCTAGGTGCTGGTGACCACTGCCTCTAGGTGCTGGTGACCACTGCCTCTAGGTGCTGGTGACCCTGCCTCTAGGTGCTGGTGACCCTTCCTCTAGGTGCTGGTGACCCCTGCCTCTAGGTGCTGGTGACCCCTGCCTCTAGGTGCTGGTGACCACTGCCTCTAGGTGCTGGTGACCACTGCCTCTAGGTGCTGGTGACCACTGCCTCTAGGTGCTGGTGACCACTGCCTCTAGGTGCTGGTGACCCCTGCCTCTAGGTGCTGGTGACCACTGCCTCTAGGTGCTGGTGACCACTGCCTCTAGGTGCTGGTGACCCCTGCCTCTAGGTGCTGGTGACCCCTGCCTCTAGGTGCTGGTGACCACTGCCTCTAGGTGCTGGTGACCCATGCCTCTAGGTGCTGGTGACCACTGCCTCTAGGTGCTGGTGACCACTGCCTCTAGGTGCTGGTGACCCCTGCCTCTAGGTGCTGGTGACCCTTACACTCTAGGTGCTGGTGACCCCTGCCTCTAGGTGCTGGTGACCACTGCCTCTAGGTGCTGGTGACCCCTGCCTCTAGGTGCTGGTGACCACTGCCTCTAGGTGCTGGTGACCACTGCCTCTAGGTGCTGGTGACCACTGCCTCTAGGTGCTGGTGACCACTGCCTCTAGGTGCTGGTGACCACTGCCTCTAGGTGCTGGTGACCACTGCCTCTAGGTGCTGGTGACCACTGCCTCTAGGTGCTGGTGACCACTGCCTCTAGGTGCTGGTGACCACTGCCTCTAGGTGCTGGTGACCCCTGCCTCTAGGTGCTGGTGACCCCTGCCTCTAGGTGCTGGTGACCCTGCCTCTAGGTGCTGGTGACCCCTGCCTCTAGGTGCTGGTGACCACTGCCTCTAGGTGCTGGTGACCACTGCCTCTAGGTGCTGGTGACCACTGCCTCTAGGTGCTGGTGACCACTGCCTCTAGGTGCTGGTGACCCCTGCCTCTAGGTGCTGGTGACCCCTGCCTCTAGGTGCTGGTGACCCCTGCCTCTAGGTGCTGGTGACCACTGCCTCTAGGTGCTGGTGACCACTGCCTCTAGGTGCTGGTGACCACTGCCTCTAGGTGCTGGTGACCACTGCCTCTAGGTGCTGGTGACCCCTGCCTCTAGGTGCTGGTGACCACTGCCTCTAGGTGCTGGTGACCCCTGCCTCTAGGTGCTGGTGACCCTGCCTCTAGGTGCTGGTGACCACTGCCTCTAGGTGCTGGTGACCACTGCCTCTAGGTGCTGGTGACCACTGCCTCTAGGTGCTGGTGACCACTGCCTCTAGGTGCTGGTGACCCTGCCTCTAGGTGCTGGTGACCACTGCCTCTAGGTGCTGGTGACCACTGCCTCTAGGTGCTGGTGACCACTGCCTCTAGGTGCTGGTGACCACTGCCTCTAGGTGCTGGTGACCACTGCCTCTAGGTGCTGGTGACCCTTACCTCTAGGTGCTGGTGACCACTGCCTCTAGGTGCTGGTGACCACTGCCTCTAGGTGCTGGTGACCCTTACACTCTAGGTGCTGGTGACCACTGCCTCTAGGTGCTGGTGACCCCTGCCTCTAGGTGCTGGTGACCCCTGCCTCTAGGTGCTGGTGACCCTTGACCTCTAGGTGCTGGTGACCCTGCCTCTAGGTGCTGGTGACCCCTGCCTCTAGGTGCTGGTGACCACTGCCTCTAGGTGCTGGTGACCACTGCCTCTAGGTGCTGGTGACCACTGCCTCTAGGTGCTGGTGACCACTGCCTCTAGGTGCTGGTGACCACTGCCTCTAGGTGCTGGTGACCCCTGCCTCTAGGTGCTGGTGACCACTGCCTCTAGGTGCTGGTGACCCTGCCTCTAGGTGCTGGTGACCACTGCCTCTAGGTGCTGGTGACCACTGCCTCTAGGTGCTGGTGACCACTGCCTCTAGGTGCTGGTGACCACTGCCTCTAGGTGCTGGTGACCACTGCCTCTAGGTGCTGGTGACCACTGCCTCTAGGTGCTGGTGACCACTGCCTCTAGGTGCTGGTGACCCCTGCCTCTAGGTGCTGGTGACCACTGCCTCTAGGTGCTGGTGACCACTGCCTCTAGGTGCTGGTGACCACTGCCTCTAGGTGCTGGTGACCACTGCCTCTAGGTGCTGGTGACCACTGCCTCTAGGTGCTGGTGACCACTGCCTCTAGGTGCTGGTGACCCCTGCCTCTAGGTGCTGGTGACCACTGCCTCTAGGTGCTGGTGACCCTGCCTCTAGGTGCTGGTGACCACTGCCTCTAGGTGCTGGTGACCACTGCCTCTAGGTGCTGGTGACCCTGCCTCTAGGTGCTGGTGACCACTGCCTCTAGGTGCTGGTGACCCCTGCCTCTAGGTGCTGGTGACCACTGCCTCTAGGTGCTGGTGACCCTGCCTCTAGGTGCTGGTGACCACTGCCTCTAGGTGCTGGTGACCACTGCCTCTAGGTGCTGGTGACCACTGCCTCTAGGTGCTGGTGACCACTGCCTCTAGGTGCTGGTGACCACTGCCTCTAGGTGCTGGTGACCACTGCCTCTAGGTGCTGGTGACCCCTGCCTCTAGGTGCTGGTGACCCCTGCCTCTAGGTGCTGGTGACCACTGCCTCTAGGTGCTGGTGACCACACTCTAGGTGCTGGTGACCACTGCCTCTAGGTGCTGGTGACCCCTGCCTCTAGGTGCTGGTGACCCTGCCTCTAGGTGCTGGTGACCCTGCCTCTAGGTGCTGGTGACCCCTGCCTCTAGGTGCTGGTGACCCCTGCCTCTAGGTGCTGGTGACCCCTGCCTCTAGGTGCTGGTGACCCCTGCCTCTAGGTGCTGGTGACCACTGCCTCTAGGTGCTGGTGACCCTGCCTCTAGGTGCTGGTGACCACACTCTAGGTGCTGGTGACCCTTGCCTCTAGGTGCTGGTGACCACTGCCTCTAGGTGCTGGTGACCACTGCTCTAGGTGCTGGTGACCACTGCCTCTAGGTGCTGGTGACCCCTGCCTCTAGGTGCTGGTGACCACTGCCTCTAGGTGCTGGTGACCCTGCCTCTAGGTGCTGGACCACTGCCTCTAGGTGCTGGTGACCACTGCCTCTAGGTGCGGTGACCACTGCCTCTAGGTGCTGTGACCACTGCCTCTAGGTGCTGGTGACCACTGCCTCTAGGTGCTGGTGACCACTGCCTCTAGGTGCTGGTGACCACTGCCTCTAGGTTGGTGACCACTGCCTCTAGGTGCTGGTGACCACTGCCTCTAGGTGCTGGTGACCACTGCCTCTAGGTGCTGGTGACCACTGCCTCTAGGTGCTGGTGACCACTGCCTCTAGGTGCTGGTGACCACTGCCTCTAGTGCTGGTGACCACTGCCTCTAGGTGCTGGTGACCACTGCCTCTAGGTGCTGGTGACCACTGCCTCTAGGTGCTGGTGACCACTGCCTCTAGGTGCTGGTGACCACTGCCTCTAGGTGCTGGTGACCACTGCCTCTAGGTGCTGNACCCTGCCTCTAGGTGCTGGTGACCCCTGCCTCTAGGTGCTGGTGACCCTTACACTCTAGGTGCTGGTGACCCTGCCTCTAGGTGCTGGTGACCCTGCCTCTAGGTGCTGGTGACCCTTACACTCTAGGTGCTGGTGACCCCTGCCTCTAGGTGCTGGTGACCCTTACACTCTAGGTGCTGGTGACCCTTACACTCTAGGTGCTGGTGACCCTTACACTCTAGGTGCTGGTGACCCTTACACTCTAGGTGCTGGTGACCCTTACACTCTAGGTGCTGGTGACCCTTACACTCTAGGTGCTGGTGACCCCTGCCTCTAGGTGCTGGTGACCCTTACACTCTAGGTGCTGGTGACCCTTACACTCTAGGTGCTGGTGACCCCTGCCTCTAGGTGCTGGTGACCCTGCCTCTAGGTGCTGGTGACCCTTACACTCTAGGTGCTGGTGACCCTTACACTCTAGGTGCTGGTGACCACTGCCTCTAGGTGCTGGTGACCCCTGCATCTAGGTGCTGGTGACCCTTACACTCTAGGTGCTGGTGACCCCTGCCTCTAGGTGCTGGTGACCCTTACACTCTAGGTGCTGGTGACCCTTACACTCTAGGTGCTGGTGACCACAGCCTCTAGGTGCTGGTGACCCTTACACTCTAGGTGCTGGTGACCCTTACACTCTAGGTGCTGGTGACCCTTACACTCTAGGTGCTGGTGACCCTTACACTCTAGGTGCTGGTGACCCTTACACTCTAGGTGCTGGTGACCCTACACTCTAGGTGCTGGTGACCCCTGCCTCTAGGTGCTGGTGACCACTGCCTCTAGGTGCTGGTGACCCTGCCTCTAGGTGCTGGTGACCCTTACACTCTAGGTGCTGGTGACCCTTACACTCTAGGTGCTGGTGACCCTTACACTCTAGGTGCTGGTGACCCTTACACTCTAGGTGCTGGTGACCCTTACACTCTAGGTGCTGGTGACCCTTACACTCTAGGTGCTGGTGACCCTTACACTCTAGGTGCTGGTGACCCTTACACTCTAGGTGCTGGTGACCCTTACACTCTAGGTGCTGGTGACCCTTACACTCTAGGTGCTGGTGACCCCTGCCTCTAGGTGCTGGTGACCCCTGCCTCTAGGTGCTGGTGACCCTTACACTCTAGGTGCTGGTGACCCTTACACTCTAGGTGCTGGTGACCCTTACACTCTAGGTGCTGGTGACCCTTACACTCTAGGTGCTGGTGACCCCTGCCTCTAGGTGCTGGTGACCCTTACACTCTAGGTGCTGGTGACCCTTACACTCTAGGTGCTGGTGACCCTTACACTCTAGGTGCTGGTGACCCTTACACTCTAGGTGCTGGTGACCCTTACACTCTAGGTGCTGGTGACCACTGCCTCTAGGTGCTGGTGACCCTTACACTCTAGGTGCTGGTGACCCTTACACTCTAGGTGCTGGTGACCACTGCCTCTAGGTGCTGGTGACCCTTACACTCTAGGTGCTGGTGACCCTGCCTCTAGGTGCTGGTGACCCTTACACTCTAGGTGCTGGTGACCCTTACACTCTAGGTGCTGGTGACCCTTACACTCTAGGTGCTGGTGACCCTTACACTCTAGGTGCTGGTGACCCTTACACTAGGTGCTGGTGACCCTTACACTCTAGGTGCTGGTGACCCTTACACTCTAGGTGCTGGTGACCCTTACACTCTAGGTGCTGGTGACCCTTACACTCTAGGTGCTGGTGACCCTTACACTCTAGGTGCTGGTGACCCTGCCTCTAGGTGCTGGTGACCCCTGCCTCTAGGTGCTGGTGACCCCTGCCTCTAGGTGCTGGTGACCCTGCCTCTAGGTGCTGGTGACCCTTACACTCTAGGTGCTGGTGACCCTTACACTCTAGGTGCTGGTGACCCTGCCTCTAGGTGCTGGTGACCCTGCCTCTAGGTGCTGGTGACCCCTGCCTCTAGGTGCTGGTGACCCTTACACTCTAGGTGCTGGTGACCCTGCCTCTAGGTGCTGGTGACCCCTGCCTCTAGGTGCTGGTGACCCCTGCCTCTAGGTGCTGGTGACCCTGCCTCTAGGTGCTGGTGACCCCTGCCTCTAGGTGCTGGTGACCCTTACACTCTAGGTGCTGGTGACCCTTACACTCTAGGTGCTGGTGACCCCTGCCTCTAGGTGCTGGTGACCCTGCCTCTAGGTGCTGGTGACCCTTACACTCTAGGTGCTGGTGACCCTGCCTCTAGGTGCTGGTGACCCTGCCTCTAGGTGCTGGTGACCCTGCCTCTAGGTGCTGGTGACCCTTACACTCTAGGTGCTGGTGACCCTTACACTCTAGGTGCTGGTGACCCTTACACTCTAGGTGCTGGTGACCCTGCCTCTAGGTGCTGGTGACCCTTACACTCTAGGTGCTGGTGACCCTTACACTCTAGGTGCTGGTGACCCTTACACTCTAGGTGCTGGTGACCCTTACACTCTAGGTGCTGGTGACCCCTGCCTCTAGGTGCTGGTGACCCCTGCCTCTAGGTGCTGGTGACCCTGCCTCTAGGTGCTGGTGACCACTGCCTCTAGGTGCTGGTGACCCTTACACTCTAGGTGCTGGTGACCCTTACACTCTAGGTGCTGGTGACCACTGCCTCTAGGTGCTGGTGACCCTTACACTCTAGGTGCTGGTGACCCCTGCCTCTAGGTGCTGGTGACCCTGCCTCTAGGTGCTGGTGACCCTTACACTCTAGGTGCTGGTGACCACTGCCTCTAGGTGCTGGTGACCCCTGCCTCTAGGTGCTGGTGACCCTTACACTCTAGGTGCTGGTGACCCTTACACTCTAGGTGCTGGTGACCCTTACACTCTAGGTGCTGGTGACCCTTACACTCTAGGTGCTGGTGACCCTTACACTCTAGGTGCTGGTGACCCTTACACTCTAGGTGCTGGTGACCCTTACACTCTAGGTGCTGGTGACCCTTACACTCTAGGTGCTGGTGACCCTTACACTCTAGGTGCTGGTGACCCTTACACTCTAGGTGCTGGTGACCCTTACACTCTAGGTGCTGGTGACCCTTACACTCTAGGTGCTGGTGACCCTTACACTCTAGGTGCTGGTGACCCTTACACTCTAGGTGCTGGTGACCCTTACACTCTAGGTGCTGGTGACCCTTACACTCTAGGTGCTGGTGACCCCTGCCTCTAGGTGCTGGTGACCCTTACACTCTAGGTGCTGGTGACCCTTACACTCTAGGTGCTGGTGACCCCTGCCTCTAGGTGCTGGTGACCCTTACACTCTAGGTGCTGGTGACCCCTGCCTCTAGGTGCTGGTGACCCTTACACTCTAGGTGCTGGTGACCCTTACACTCTAGGTGCTGGTGACCCTTACACTCTAGGTGCTGGTGACCCTTACACTCTAGGTGCTGGTGACCCTTACACTCTAGGTGCTGGTGACCCTTACACTCTAGGTGCTGGTGACCCTTACACTCTAGGTGCTGGTGACCCCTGCCTCTAGGTGCTGGTGACCCTGCCTCTAGGTGCTGGTGACCCTTACACTCTAGGTGCTGGTGACCCTTACACTCTAGGTGCTGGTGACCCTTACACTCTAGGTGCTGGTGACCCTGCCTCTAGGTGCTGGTGACCCTTACACTCTAGGTGCTGGTGACCCTTACACTCTAGGTGCTGGTGACCCTTACACTCTAGGTGCTGGTGACCCTTACACTCTAGGTGCTGGTGACCCTGCCTCTAGGTGCTGGTGACCCTTACACTCTAGGTGCTGGTGACCCTGCCTCTAGGTGCTGGTGACCCTTACACTCTAGGTGCTGGTGACCCTTACACTCTAGGTGCTGGTGACCCTGCCTCTAGGTGCTGGTGACCCTGCCTCTAGGTGCTGGTGACCCTTACACTCTAGGTGCTGGTGACCCTGCCTCTAGGTGCTGGTGACCCTTACACTCTAGGTGCTGGTGACCCTTACACTCTAGGTGCTGGTGACCCTTACACTCTAGGTGCTGGTGACCCCTGCCTCTAGGTGCTGGTGACCCTTACACTCTAGGTGCTGGTGACCCCTGCCTCTAGGTGCTGGTGACCCCTGCCTCTAGGTGCTGGTGACCCTTACACTCTAGGTGCTGGTGACCCCTGCCTCTAGGTGCTGGTGACCCTTACACTCTAGGTGCTGGTGACCCTTACACTCTAGGTGCTGGTGACCCCTGCCTCTAGGTGCTGGTGACCCCTGCCTCTAGGTGCTGGTGACCCTTACACTCTAGGTGCTGGTGACCCCTACCTCTAGGTGCTGGTGACCCTTACACTCTAGGTGCTGGTGACCCTTACACTCTAGGTGCTGGTGACCCTTACACTCTAGGTGCTGGTGACCCTTACACTCTAGGTGCTGGTGACCCTTACACTCTAGGTGCTGGTGACCCTTACACTCTAGGTGCTGGTGACCCTGCCTCTAGGTGCTGGTGACCCTGCCTCTAGGTGCTGGTGACCCTGCCTCTAGGTGCTGGTGACCCTTACACTCTAGGTGCTGGTGACCCTTACACTCTAGGTGCTGGTGACCCTGCCTCTAGGTGCTGGTGACCCTTACACTCTAGGTGCTGGTGACCCTTACACTCTAGGTGCTGGTGACCCTTACACTCTAGGTGCTGGTGACCACTGCCTCTAGGTGCTGGTGACCCTTACACTCTAGGTGCTGGTGACCCCTGCCTCTAGGTGCTGGTGACCACTGCCTCTAGGTGCTGGTGACCCTGCCTCTAGGTGCTGGTGACCCTTACACTCTAGGTGCTGGTGACCCCTGCCTCTAGGTGCTGGTGACCCTGCCTCTAGGTGCTGGTGACCCTGCCTCTAGGTGCTGGTGACCCTACCTCTAGGTGCTGGTGACCCCTGCCTCTAGGTGCTGGTGACCACTGCCTCTAGGTGCTGGTGACCCTGCCTCTAGGTGCTGGTGACCCTGCCTCTAGGTGCTGGTGACCCCTGCCTCTAGGTGCTGGTGACCCTTACACTCTAGGTGCTGGTGACCCTGCCTCTAGGTGCTGGTGACCCTTACACTCTAGGTGCTGGTGACCACTGCCTCTAGGTGCTGGTGACCCTTACACTCTAGGTGCTGGTGACCCCTGCCTCTAGGTGCTGGTGACCCCTGCCTCTAGGTGCTGGTGACCCTTACACTCTAGGTGCTGGTGACCCTGCCTCTAGGTGCTGGTGACCCTTACACTCTAGGTGCTGGTGACCCCTGCCTCTAGGTGCTGGTGACCCTGCCTCTAGGTGCTGGTGACCCTTACACTCTAGGTGCTGGTGACCCTTACACTCTAGGTGCTGGTGACCCTTACACTCTAGGTGCTGGTGACCCTTACACTCTAGGTGCTGGTGACCCTTACACTCTAGGTGCTGGTGACCCTTACACTCTAGGTGCTGGTGACCCTGCCTCTAGGTGCTGGTGACCCCTGCCTCTAGGTGCTGGTGACCCTTACACTCTAGGTGCTGGTGACCCTTACACTCTAGGTGCTGGTGACCCCTGCCTCTAGGTGCTGGTGACCCCTGCCTCTAGGTGCTGGTGACCCCTGCCTCTAGGTGCTGGTGACCCTTACACTCTAGGTGCTGGTGACCCCTGCCTCTAGGTGCTGGTGACCCTGCCTCTAGGTGCTGGTGACCCTTACACTCTAGGTGCTGGTGACCCTGCCTCTAGGTGCTGGTGACCCTTACACTCTAGGTGCTGGTGACCCTTACACTCTAGGTGCTGGTGACCCTTACACTCTAGGTGCTGGTGACCCTTACACTCTAGGTGCTGGTGACCCTTACACTCTAGGTGCTGGTGACCCTTACACTCTAGGTGCTGGTGACCCTTACACTCTAGGTGCTGGTGACCCTTACACTCTAGGTGCTGGTGACCCTTACACTCTAGGTGCTGGTGACCCCTGCCTCTAGGTGCTGGTGACCCTTACACTCTAGGTGCTGGTGACCCCTGCCTCTAGGTGCTGGTGACCCTTACCTCTCTAGGTGCTGGTGACCACTGCCTCTAGGTGCTGGTGACCCCTGCCTCTAGGTGCTGGTGACCCTTACTCTCTAGGTGCTGGTGACCACTGCCTCTAGGTGCTGGTGACCCCTGCCTCTAGGTGCTGGTGACCCTTACACTCTAGGTGCTGGTGACCCCTGCCTCTAGGTGCTGGTGACCCTTACACTCTAGGTGCTGGTGACCACTGCCTCTAGGTGCTGGTGACCCCTGCCTCTAGGTGCTGGTGACCCTTACCTCTAGGTGCTGGTGACCACTGCCTCTAGGTGCTGGTGACCCTGCCTCTAGGTGCTGGTGACCCTTACACTCTAGGTGCTGGTGACCCTGCCTCTAGGTGCTGGTGACCACTGCCTCTAGGTGCTGGTGACCCTTACACTCTAGGTGCTGGTGACCCCTGCCTCTAGGTGCTGGTGACCCTTACACTCTAGGTGCTGGTGACCCTTACACTCTAGGTGCTGGTGACCCTTACACTCTAGGTGCTGGTGACCCTTACACTCTAGGTGCTGGTGACCCTTACACTCTAGGTGCTGGTGACCCTTACACTCTAGGTGCTGGTGACCCCTGCCTCTAGGTGCTGGTGACCCTTACACTCTAGGTGCTGGTGACCCTTACACTCTAGGTGCTGGTGACCCCTGCCTCTAGGTGCTGGTGACCCTGCCTCTAGGTGCTGGTGACCCTTACACTCTAGGTGCTGGTGACCCTTACACTCTAGGTGCTGGTGACCCCTGCCTCTAGGTGCTGGTGACCCTGCATCTAGGTGCTGGTGACCCTTACACTCTAGGTGCTGGTGACCCCTGCCTCTAGGTGCTGGTGACCCTTACACTCTAGGTGCTGGTGACCCTTACACTCTAGGTGCTGGTGACCACTGCCTCTAGGTGCTGGTGACCCTTACACTCTAGGTGCTGGTGACCCTTACACTCTAGGTGCTGGTGACCCTTACACTCTAGGTGCTGGTGACCCTTACACTCTAGGTGCTGGTGACCCTTACACTCTAGGTGCTGGTGACCCTACACTCTAGGTGCTGGTGACCCCTGCCTCTAGGTGCTGGTGACCACTGCCTCTAGGTGCTGGTGACCACTGCCTCTAGGTGCTGGTGACCCTTACACTCTAGGTGCTGGTGACCCTTACACTCTAGGTGCTGGTGACCCTTACACTCTAGGTGCTGGTGACCCCTGCCTCTAGGTGCTGGTGACCCCTGCCTCTAGGTGCTGGTGACCCTTACACTCTAGGTGCTGGTGACCCCTGCCTCTAGGTGCTGGTGACCCTTACACTCTAGGTGCTGGTGACCCTTACACTCTAGGTGCTGGTGACCCCTGCCTCTAGGTGCTGGTGACCCCTGCCTCTAGGTGCTGGTGACCCTTACACTCTAGGTGCTGGTGACCCTACCTCTAGGTGCTGGTGACCCTTACACTCTAGGTGCTGGTGACCCTTACACTCTAGGTGCTGGTGACCCTTACACTCTAGGTGCTGGTGACCCTTACACTCTAGGTGCTGGTGACCCTTACACTCTAGGTGCTGGTGACCCTTACACTCTAGGTGCTGGTGACCCTGCCTCTAGGTGCTGGTGACCCTGCCTCTAGGTGCTGGTGACCACTGCCTCTAGGTGCTGGTGACCCTTACACTCTAGGTGCTGGTGACCCTTACACTCTAGGTGCTGGTGACCACTGCCTCTAGGTGCTGGTGACCCTTACACTCTAGGTGCTGGTGACCCTTACACTCTAGGTGCTGGTGACCCTTACACTCTAGGTGCTGGTGACCCTGCCTCTAGGTGCTGGTGACCCTTACACTCTAGGTGCTGGTGACCCCTGCCTCTAGGTGCTGGTGACCCTGCCTCTAGGTGCTGGTGACCACTGCCTCTAGGTGCTGGTGACCCTTACACTCTAGGTGCTGGTGACCCCTGCCTCTAGGTGCTGGTGACCCTGCCTCTAGGTGCTGGTGACCCCTGCCTCTAGGTGCTGGTGACCCTGCCTCTAGGTGCTGGTGACCCCTGCCTCTAGGTGCTGGTGACCCTGCCTCTAGGTGCTGGTGACCCTGCCTCTAGGTGCTGGTGACCCTGCCTCTAGGTGCTGGTGACCCCTGCCTCTAGGTGCTGGTGACCCTTACACTCTAGGTGCTGGTGACCACTGCCTCTAGGTGCTGGTGACCCTTACCTCTAGGTGCTGGTGACCACTGCCTCTAGGTGCTGGTGACCCTTACACTCTAGGTGCTGGTGACCCCTGCCTCTAGGTGCTGGTGACCCCTGCCTCTAGGTGCTGGTGACCCTTACACTCTAGGTGCTGGTGACCCTGCCTCTAGGTGCTGGTGACCCTTACACTCTAGGTGCTGGTGACCCTGCCTCTAGGTGCTGGTGACCACTGCCTCTAGGTGCTGGTGACCCTTACACTCTAGGTGCTGGTGACCCTTACCTCTAGGTGCTGGTGACCCTTACACTCTAGGTGCTGGTGACCCTTACACTCTAGGTGCTGGTGACCCTTACACTCTAGGTGCTGGTGACCCTTACACTCTAGGTGCTGGTGACCCCTGCCTCTAGGTGCTGGTGACCCCTGCCTCTAGGTGCTGGTGACCCTTACACTCTAGGTGCTGGTGACCCTTACACTCTAGGTGCTGGTGACCCCTGCCTCTAGGTGCTGGTGACCCCTGCCTCTAGGTGCTGGTGACCCCTGCCTCTAGGTGCTGGTGACCCTTACACTCTAGGTGCTGGTGACCCCTGCCTCTAGGTGCTGGTGACCACTGCCTCTAGGTGCTGGTGACCCTTACACTCTAGGTGCTGGTGACCCTTACACTCTAGGTGCTGGTGACCCTGCCTCTAGGTGCTGGTGACCCTTACACTCTAGGTGCTGGTGACCCTTACACTCTAGGTGCTGGTGACCCTTACACTCTAGGTGCTGGTGACCCTTACACTCTAGGTGCTGGTGACCCTTACACTCTAGGTGCTGGTGACCCTTACACTCTAGGTGCTGGTGACCCTTACACTCTAGGTGCTGGTGACCCTTACACTCTAGGTGCTGGTGACCCTTACACTCTAGGTGCTGGTGACCCCTGCCTCTAGGTGCTGGTGACCCTTACACTCTAGGTGCTGGTGACCCTGCCTCTAGGTGCTGGTGACCCTTACTCTCTAGGTGCTGGTGACCCTGCCTCTAGGNCCTCTAGGTGCTGGTGACCCTTACACTCTAGGTGCTGGTGACCCTGCCCTCTAGGTGCTGGTGACCCTTACACTCTAGGTGCTGGTGACCCCTGCCTCTAGGTGCTGGTGACCCTTACCTCTAGGTGCTGGTGACCCCTGCCTCTAGGTGCTGGTGACCATTACACTCTAGGTGCTGGTGACCCTTACACTCTAGGTGCTGGTGACCTTACACTCTAGGTGCTGGTGACCCTTACACTCTAGGTGCTGGTGACCCTTACACTCTAGGTGCTGGTGACCACTGCCTCTAGGTGCTGGTGACCCTTACTCTCTAGGTGCTGGTGACCCTTACACTCTAGGTGCTGGTGACCCTTACCTCTAGGTGCTGGTGACCCTTACACTCTAGGTGCTGGTGACCACTGCCTCTAGGTGCTGGTGACCCTGCACTCTAGGTGCTGGTGACCCTTACACTCTAGGTGCTGGTGACCCCTGCCTCTAGGTGCTGGTGACCCTTACACTCTAGGTGCTGGTGACCTTACACTCTAGGTGCTGGTGACCCTTACACTCTAGGTGCTGGTGACCCTGCCTCTAGGTGCTGGACCCTTACACTCTAGGTGCTGGTGACCCTTACACTCTAGGTGCTGGTGACCCCTGCCTCTAGGTGCTGGTGACCCTTACACTCTAGGTGCTGGTGACCCTTACACTCTAGGTGCTGGTGACCCTTACACTCTAGGTGCTGGTGACCCTTCACTCTAGGTGCTGGTGACCCTTACACTCTAGGTGCTGGTGACCCTTACACTCTAGGTGCTGGTGACCCTTACACTCTAGGTGCTGGTGACCCTTACACTCTAGGTGCTGGTGACCCCTTACACTCTAGGTGCTGGTGACCCTTACACTCTAGGTGCTGGTGACCCTGCCTCTAGGTGCTGGTGACCCTTACACTCTAGGTGCTGGTGACCCTTACACTCTAGGTGCTGGTGACCCTTACACTCTAGGTGCTGGTGACCCTTACACTCTAGGTGCTGGTGACCCCTGCCTCTAGGTGCTGGTGACCCTTACACTCTAGGTGCTGGTGACCCTTACACTCTAGGTGCTGGTGACCCTTACACTCTAGGTGCTGGTGACCCTTACACTCTAGGTGCTGGTGACCCTTACACTCTAGGTGCTGGTGACCCTTACACTCTAGGTGCTGGTGACCCTTACACTCTAGGTGCTGGTGACCCTTACACTCTAGGTGCTGGTGACCCTTACACTCTAGGTGCTGGTGACCCTTACACTCTAGGTGCTGGTGACCCCTGCCTCTAGGTGCTGGTGACCCTTACACTCTAGGTGCTGGTGACCCCTGCCTCTAGGTGCTGGTGACCCTTACACTCTAGGTGCTGGTGACCCCTGCCTCTAGGTGCTGGTGACCCTTACACTCTAGGTGCTGGTGACCCTTACACTCTAGGTGCTGGTGACCCTTACACTCTAGGTGCTGGTGACCCTTACACTCTAGGTGCTGGTGACCCTTACACTCTAGGTGCTGGTGACCCTTACACTCTAGGTGCTGGTGACCCTTACACTCTAGGTGCTGGTGACCCTTACACTCTAGGTGCTGGTGACCCTTACACTCTAGGTGCTGGTGACCCTGCCTCTAGGTGCTGGTGACCCTTACACTCTAGGTGCTGGTGACCCTTACACTCTAGGTGCTGGTGACCCTTACACTCTAGGTGCTGGTGACCCTGCCTCTAGGTGCTGGTGACCCTTACACTCTAGGTGCTGGTGACCCCTGCCTCTAGGTGCTGGTGACCCTTACACTCTAGGTGCTGGTGACCCCTGCCTCTAGGTGCTGGTGACCCTTACACTCTAGGTGCTGGTGACCCTTACACTCTAGGTGCTGGTGACCCTGCCTCTAGGTGCTGGTGACCCTTACACTCTAGGTGCTGGTGACCCCTGCCTCTAGGTGCTGGTGACCCTTACACTCTAGGTGCTGGTGACCCCTGCCTCTAGGTGCTGGTGACCCTTACACTCTAGGTGCTGGTGACCCTTACACTCTAGGTGCTGGTGACCCTGCCTCTAGGTGCTGGTGACCCTTACACTCTAGGTGCTGGTGACCCTTACACTCTAGGTGCTGGTGACCCTGCCTCTAGGTGCTGGTGACCCCTGCCTCTAGGTGCTGGTGACCCTTACACTCTAGGTGCTGGTGACCCTGCCTCTAGGTGCTGGTGACCCTTGCCTCTAGGTGCTGGTGACCCTTACACTCTAGGTGCTGGTGACCCTTACCTCTAGGTGCTGGTGACCCTGCCTCTAGGTGCTGGTGACCCCTGCCTCTAGGTGCTGGTGACCCTTACACTCTAGGTGCTGGTGACCCTGCCTCTAGGTGCTGGTGACCCTTACACTCTAGGTGCTGGTGACCCTTACACTCTAGGTGCTGGTGACCCTGCCTCTAGGTGCTGGTGACCCTGCCTCTAGGTGCTGGTGACCCTTACACTCTAGGTGCTGGTGACCCCTGCCTCTAGGTGCTGGTGACCCTTACACTCTAGGTGCTGGTGACCCTGCCTCTAGGTGCTGGTGACCCTTACACTCTAGGTGCTGGTGACCCTTACACTCTAGGTGCTGGTGACCCTGCCTCTAGGTGCTGGTGACCCCTGCCTCTAGGTGCTGGTGACCCTTACACTCTAGGTGCTGGTGACCCCTGCCTCTAGGTGCTGGTGACCCTTACACTCTAGGTGCTGGTGACCCTGCCTCTAGGTGCTGGTGACCCTTACCTCTAGGTGCTGGTGACCCTTACACTCTAGGTGCTGGTGACCCTGCCTCTAGGTGCTGGTGACCCCTGCCTCTAGGTGCTGGTGACCCTTACACTCTAGGTGCTGGTGACCCCTGCCTCTAGGTGCTGGTGACCCTGCCTCTAGGTGCTGGTGACCCTTACACTCTAGGTGCTGGTGACCCTGCCTCTAGGTGCTGGTGACCCTTACACTCTAGGTGCTGGTGACCCTTACACTCTAGGTGCTGGTGACCCTTACACTCTAGGTGCTGGTGACCCCTGCCTCTAGGTGCTGGTGACCCTTACACTCTAGGTGCTGGTGACCCTTACACTCTAGGTGCTGGTGACCCTTACACTCTAGGTGCTGGTGACCCTTACACTCTAGGTGCTGGTGACCCCTGCCTCTAGGTGCTGGTGACCCTTACACTCTAGGTGCTGGTGACCCTGCCTCTAGGTGCTGGTGACCCCTGCCTCTAGGTGCTGGTGACCCCTGCCTCTAGGTGCTGGTGACCCTTACACTCTAGGTGCTGGTGACCCCTGCCTCTAGGTGCTGGTGACCCTTACACTCTAGGTGCTGGTGACCCCTGCCTCTAGGTGCTGGTGACCCTTACACTCTAGGTGCTGGTGACCCTTACACTCTAGGTGCTGGTGACCCTGCCTCTAGGTGCTGGTGACCCTTACACTCTAGGTGCTGGTGACCCCTACCTCTAGGTGCTGGTGACCCTTACACTCTAGGTGCTGGTGACCCTGCCTCTAGGTGCTGGTGACCCCTGCCTCTAGGTGCTGGTGACCCTTACACTCTAGGTGCTGGTGACCCTTACACTCTAGGTGCTGGTGACCCTTACACTCTAGGTGCTGGTGACCCTTACACTCTAGGTGCTGGTGACCCCTGCCTCTAGGTGCTGGTGACCCTTACACTCTAGTGCTGGTGACCCTTACACTCTAGGTGCTGGTGACCCCTGCCTCTAGGTGCTGGTGACCTTACACTCTAGGTGCTGGTGACCCTTACACTCTAGGTGCTGGTGACCCTTACCTCTAGGTGCTGGTGACCCTTACCTCTAGGTGCTGGTGACCCCTGCCTCTAGGTGCTGGTGACCCTGCCTCTAGGTGCTGGTGACCCTTACACTCTAGGTGCTGGTGACCCCTGCCTCTAGGTGCTGGTGACCCCTGCCTCTAGGTGCTGGTGACCCTTACACTCTAGGTGCTGGTGACCCCTGCCTCTAGGTGCTGGTGACCCTTACACTCTAGGTGCTGGTGACCCTTACACTCTAGGTGCTGGTGACCCTGCCTCTAGGTGCTGGTGACCCTTACACTCTAGGTGCTGGTGACCCTTACTCTAGGTGCTGGTGACCCTTACCTCTAGGTGCTGGTGACCCTTACACTCTAGGTGCTGGTGACCCTGCCTCTAGGTGCTGGTGACCCTTACACTCTAGGTGCTGGTGACCCTTACCTCTAGGTGCTGGTGACCCCTGCCTCTAGGTGCTGGTGACCACTGCCTCTAGTGCTGGTGACCCCTGCCTCTAGGTGCTGGTGACCCTTACACTCTAGGTGCTGGTGACCCTTACCTCTAGGTGCTGGTGACCCTTACACTCTAGGTGCTGGTGACCCTTACACTCTAGGTGCTGGTGACCCTTACACTCTAGGTGCTGGTGACCACTGCCTCTAGGTGCTGGTGACCCTTACACTCTAGGTGCTGGTGACCCCTGCCTCTAGGTGCTGGTGACCCTGCCTCTAGGTGCTGGTGACCCCTGCCTCTAGGTGCTGGTGACCACTGCCTCTAGGTGCTGGTGACCCCTGCCTCTAGGTGCTGGTGACCACTGCCTCTAGGTGCTGGTGACCACTGCCTCTAGGTGCTGGTGACCACTGCCTCTAGGTGCTGGTGACCCTGCACTCTAGGTGCTGGTGACCCTTACACTCTAGGTGCTGGTGACCCTTACACTCTAGGTGCTGGTGACCCTGCCTCTAGGTGCTGGTGACCCTTACACTCTAGGTGCTGGTGACCACTGCCTCTAGGTGCTGGTGACCCTGCCTCTAGGTGCTGGTGACCTTACACTCTAGGTGCTGGTGACCCTTACACTCTAGGTGCTGGTGACCCTGCCTCTAGGTGCTGGTGACCACTGCCTCTAGGTGCTGGTGACCACTGCCCTCTAGGTGCTGGTGACCCCTGCCTCTAGGTGCTGGTGACCCTGCCTCTAGGTGCTGGTGACCACTGCCTCTAGGTGCTGGTGACCCCTGCTCTAGTGCTGGTGACCACTGCCTCTAGGTGCTGGTGACCCCTGCTCTAGGTGCTGGTGACCCTGCCTCTAGGTGCTGGTGACCACTGCCTCTAGGTGCTGGTGACCACTGCCTCTAGGTGCTGGTGACCCTGCCTCTAGGTGCTGGTGACCCTTACACTCTAGGTGCTGGTGACCCCTTACCTCTAGGTGCTGGTGACCCTTACCTCTAGGTGCTGGTGACCCTTACACTCTAGGTGCTGGTGACCCTTACACTCTAGGTGCTGGTGACCCCTGCCTCTAGGTGCTGGTGACCCTTACACTCTAGGTGCTGGTGACCCTTACACTCTAGGTGCTGGTGACCCTTACCTCTAGGTGCTGGTGACCCTTACACTCTAGGTGCTGGTGACCCTGCCTCTAGGTGCTGGTGACCCTGCCTCTAGGTGCTGGTGACCCTGCCTCTAGGTGCTGGTGACCCTTACACTCTAGGTGCTGGTGACCCCTGCCTCTAGGTGCTGGTGACCCTGCCTCTAGGTGCTGGTGACCCTTACACTCTAGGTGCTGGTGACCCCTGCCTCTAGGTGCTGGTGACCCTTACCTCTAGGTGCTGGTGACCCTGCCTCTAGGTGCTGGTGACCCTTACACTCTAGGTGCTGGTGACCCTGCCTCTAGGTGCTGGTGACCACTGCCTCTAGTGCTGGTGACCCTGCCTCTAGGTGCTGGTGACCCTTACACTCTAGGTGCTGGTGACCCCTGCCCTCTAGGCTGGTGACCCCTGCCTCTAGGTGCTGGTGACCCTTACCTCTAGGTGCTGGTGACCCCTACCTCTAGGTGCTGGTGACCCTTACACTCTAGGTGCTGGTGACCCTTACACTCTAGGTGCTGGTGACCCTTACACTCTAGGTGCTGGTGACCCTTACACTCTAGGTGCTGGTGACCCCTGCCTCTAGGTGCTGGTGACCCTGCCTCTAGGTGCTGGTGACCACTGCCTCTAGGTGCTGGTGACCCTTACACTCTAGGTGCTGGTGACCCTTACACTCTAGGTGCTGGTGACCCTTACACTCTAGGTGCTGGTGACCCTGCCTCTAGGTGCTGGTGACCCTTACACTCTAGGTGCTGGTGACCCTTACACTCTAGGTGCTGGTGACCCTTACACTCTAGGTGCTGGTGACCCCTGCCTCTAGGTGCTGGTGACCCTTACACTCTAGGTGCTGGTGACCCTTACACTCTAGGTGCTGGTGACCCTTACACTCTAGGTGCTGGTGACCTTACACTCTAGGTGCTGGTGACCCCTGCCTCTAGGTGCTGGTGACCCTTACACTCTAGGTGCTGGTGACCCTTACACTCTAGGTGCTGGTGACCCCTGCCTCTAGGTGCTGGTGACCCTTACACTCTAGGTGCTGGTGACCCCTGCCTCTAGGTGCTGGTGACCCTTACACTCTAGGTGCTGGTGACCACTGCCTCTAGGTGCTGGTGACCCTTACACTCTAGGTGCTGGTGACCCCTGCCTCTAGGTGCTGGTGACCCTTACACTCTAGGTGCTGGTGACCCTTACACTCTAGGTGCTGGTGACCCCTGCCTCTAGGTGCTGGTGACCCTTACACTCTAGGTGCTGGTGACCCCTGCCTCTAGGTGCTGGTGACCCTTACACTCTAGGTGCTGGTGACCCTTACACTCTAGGTGCTGGTGACCCTTACACTCTAGGTGCTGGTGACCCCTGCCTCTAGGTGCTGGTGACTCTTACACTCTAGGTGCTGGTGACCCTTACACTCTAGGTGCTGGTGACCCTGCTCTAGGTGCTGGTGACCCTTACACTCTAGGTGCTGGTGACTCTTACACTCTAGGTGCTGGTGACCCTTACACTCTAGGTGCTGGTGACCCTTACACTCTAGGTGCTGGTGACCCTTACACTCTAGGTGCTGGTGACCACTGCCTCTAGGTGCTGGTGACCCTTACACTCTAGGTGCTGGTGACCCTTACACTCTAGGTGCTGGTGACCCTTACACTCTAGGTGCTGGTGACCCTTACACTCTAGGTGCTGGTGACCCTTACACTCTAGGTGCTGGTGACCACTGCCTCTAGGTGCTGGTGACCCTTACACTCTAGGTGCTGGTGACCCTTACACTCTAGGTGCTGGTGACCCTTACACTCTAGGTGCTGGTGACCCTTACACTCTAGGTGCTGGTGACCCCTGCTTCTAGGTGCTGGTGACCACTGCCTCTAGGTGCTGGTGACCCCTGCCTCTAGGTGCTGGTGACCCTTACACTCTAGGTGCTGGTGACCCTTACACTCTAGGTGCTGGTGACCCTTACACTCTAGGTGCTGGTGACCACTGCCTCTAGGTGCTGGTGACCCTTACACTCTAGGTGCTGGTGACCCTTACACTCTAGGTGCTGGTGACCACTGCCTCTAGGTGCTGGTGACCCTTACACTCTAGGTGCTGGTGACCCTTACACTCTAGGTGCTGGTGACCCTTACACTCTAGGTGCTGGTGACCCTTACACTCTAGGTGCTGGTGACCCTTACACTCTAGGTGCTGGTGACCCTTACACTCTAGGTGCTGGTGACCACTGCCTCTAGGTGCTGGTGACCCTTACACTCTAGGTGCTGGTGACCCCTGCCTCTAGGTGCTGGTGACCCTTACACTCTAGGTGCTGGTGACCCCTGCCTCTAGGTGCTGGTGACCCTTACACTCTAGGTGCTGGTGACCCTTACACTCTAGGTGCTGGTGACCACTGCCTCTAGGTGCTGGTGACCCTTACACTCTAGGTGCTGGTGACCCTTACACTCTAGGTGCTGGTGACCACTGCCTCTAGGTGCTGGTGACCCTTACACTCTAGGTGCTGGTGACCCTTACACTCTAGGTGCTGGTGACCCTTACACTCTAGGTGCTGGTGACCCTTACACTCTAGGTGCTGGTGACCCTTACACTCTAGGTGCTGGTGACCCTTACACTCTAGGTGCTGGTGACCACTGCCTCTAGGTGCTGGTGACCCTTACACTCTAGGTGCTGGTGACCACTGCCTCTAGGTGCTGGTGACCCTTACACTCTAGGTGCTGGTGACCCTTACACTCTAGGTGCTGGTGACCCCTGCCTCTAGGTGCTGGTGACCCTTACACTCTAGGTGCTGGTGACCCTTACACTCTAGGTGCTGGTGACCCTTACACTCTAGGTGCTGGTGACCACTGCCTCTAGGTGCTGGTGACCACTGCCTCTAGGTGCTGGTGACCCTGCCTCTAGGTGCTGGTGACCCTTACACTCTAGGTGCTGGTGACCCCTGCCTCTAGGTGCTGGTGACCCCTGCCTCTAGGTGCTGGTGACCACTGCCTCTAGGTGCTGGTGACCCTTACACTCTAGGTGCTGGTGACCCCTGCCTCTAGGTGCTGGTGACCCCTGCCTCTAGGTGCTGGTGACCCTTACACTCTAGGTGCTGGTGACCCTTACACTCTAGGTGCTGGTGACCACTGCCTCTAGGTGCTGGTGACCCTGCCTCTAGGTGCTGGTGACCCCTGCCTCTAGGTGCTGGTGACCCCTGCCTCTAGGTGCTGGTGACCACTGCCTCTAGGTGCTGGTGACCCCTGCCTCTAGGTGCTGGTGACCACTGCCTCTAGGTGCTGGTGACCCCTGCCTCTAGGTGCTGGTGACCACTGCCTCTAGGTGCTGGTGACCCCTGCCTCTAGGTGCTGGTGACCCTTACACTCTAGGTGCTGGTGACCCCTGCCTCTAGGTGCTGGTGACCATTGCCTCTAGGTGCTGGTGACCCTGCCTCTAGGTGCTGGTGACCACTGCCTCTAGGTGCTGGTGACCCTTACACTCTAGGTGCTGGTGACCACTGCCTCTAGGTGCTGGTGACCCCTGCCTCTAGGTGCTGGTGACCCCTGCCTCTAGGTGCTGGTGACCCCTGCCTCTAGGTGCTGGTGACCCCTGCCTCTAGGTGCTGGTGACCCCTGCCTCTAGGTGCTGGTGACCCCTGCCTCTAGGTGCTGGTGACCCTTACACTCTAGGTGCTGGTGACCCTTACACTCTAGGTGCTGGTGACCACTGCCTCTAGGTGCTGGTGACCCCTGCCTCTAGGTGCTGGTGACCACTGCCTCTAGGTGCTGGTGACCCCTGCCTCTAGGTGCTGGTGACCACTGCCTCTAGGTGCTGGTGACCCCTGCCTCTAGGTGCTGGTGACCACTGCCTCTAGGTGCTGGTGACCCCTGCCTCTAGGTGCTGGTGACCACTGCCTCTAGGTGCTGGTGACCCCTGCCTCTAGGTGCTGGTGACCCCTGCCTCTAGGTGCTGGTGACCCTTACACTCTAGGTGCTGGTGACCCTTACACTCTAGGTGCTGGTGACCACTGCCTCTAGGTGCTGGTGACCCCTGCCTCTAGGTGCTGGTGACCCTTACACTCTAGGTGCTGGTGACCCTTACACTCTAGGTGCTGGTGACCACTGCCTCTAGGTGCTGGTGACCCCTGCCTCTAGGTGCTGGTGACCCTTACACTCTAGGTGCTGGTGACCCCTGCCTCTAGGTGCTGGTGACCCTGCCTCTAGGTGCTGGTGACCCCTGCCTCTAGGTGCTGGTGACCCTTACACTCTAGGTGCTGGTGACCCCTGCCTCTAGGTGCTGGTGACCCTGCCTCTAGGTGCTGGTGACCCCTGCCTCTAGGTGCTGGTGACCCTTACACTCTAGGTGCTGGTGACCCCTGCCTCTAGGTGCTGGTGACCCTGCCTCTAGGTGCTGGTGACCCTTACACTCTAGGTGCTGGTGACCCTTACACTCTAGGTGCTGGTGACCCCTGCCTCTAGGTGCTGGTGACCGTTACACTATAGGTGCTGGTGACCACTGCCTCTAGGTGCTGGTGACCCTGCCTCTAGGTGCTGGTGACCCTACACTCTAGGTGCTGGTGACCCCTGCCTCTAGGTGCTGGTGACCTCTGCCTCTAGGTGCTGGTGACCTCTGCCTCTAGGTGCTGGTGACCACTGCCTCTAGGTGCTGGTGACCACTGCTCTAGGTGCTGGTGACCATGCCTCTAGGTGCTGGTGACCACTGCCTCTAGGTGCTGGTGACCACTGCCTCTAGGTGTCGTGACCCCTGCCTCTAGGTGCTGGTGACCACTGCCTCTAGGTGCTGGTGACCACTGCCTCTAGGCCCTAGTGACCACTGCCTCTAGGTGCTGGTGACCACTGCCTCTAGGTGCTGGTGACCACTGCCTCTAGGTGCTGGG
>WNGS01000085.1:126148-151667 GCA_020271785.1 Procambarus virginalis | reverse complement strand
AAAATGCGAGGCAACACTACTCTCAAAACTTAGAGAAATTAGTTCCTTTAGAACTGGCCAGGAACGAAGACGTACAGCGACTTCCAGCACCCGCTACGCCAGTACGGGACATACGTCCCCAAAGGACTGCAGCTCACACAATGTAAACTTAAATTAAGCAGCATTATAATTCTGTAGGAGAAGAATAAAGTGATCGCAGTCCTTACCGGACTTCGACCCGTGTTCTTCCCCCCCGGAATTATGTCGGGAAACCGACACACAAATAGTATAGTCTTCCCTTAACAGTATCCTCTTAAAATTAGAGAATGGGAGACTCCGTGACGTCATCGACGTCGACGTATATTTACATTATTAAACCACTGTTCATACAACAGTTTAATGTCTAAATTGAATAAAAAAGTGTTCAATAAGACTGAATATAATTATTAACACCAAAATATAGCTTGATTCCCTTGTTAACGTAAATTTAACTTAGAAGTAGAACACAATATTGGAACAAGGGAGGGAGAGCGGCTCTTAGAGACGCCATGCTGACACGAAAACAATAACAATGGAGCTCGCGTGTGTGTGTGATAATGGCCACAGGATAGACCTACTCTGCCTTAAGAAACTGCCACAGCAACATCACTACTACAAATAAGAGCACTCCAGTATCCGTCTTACCAAGTATTTGTTTATTATTCTAGTGCACTGATTAATATCCAAATGGTAGTGGCGGTCATGATATATGAACAACACCAACACCATGTACGTGTACCCCATTTTTACAGCCCTCACATACCATGTTATACCTGTATTGATATGTTTAGGGAAATGTACTAACTCCTTGCATCCCAAACAGGTAAATTGTGACTTGGAACAGCAAGTAGCTGAGCAGTAGAACTACACATGTACCTAGCTGTTGCCAGCCTTGAAGGCCTCCACAGCCGCCATTGGCACCATGAGGCACAGGGCCACACCCACATAGATGCTACCATGACACAGCCTTAGTGGGCCCTTACTACAGGCTCAGATAAGGCCATTCTAGTTATTGTAGTAGTAGTATTCATAACTAGTAATAATTGTTGAAATAATAGTAGATTAGACCACCATATGTGGTATGACAAAATAATATAATTAAACTTAGGTAAACAATTTGCAGTTTAAGAAGGAGCCATTACAAAGTGGTTTAAGCTACAAATTGTCCCCCCAATTTGTGTGAGATTAATTTCAGGCAGTTTTAACAAGTACATACAGTCCACTCATTTCTTACCTACTAAGAAAAAATAAGATAAACTTTAATTTACTGAAGTCAATTAAAAGAAGATATACTGCCTGGAGTTTTTACCACACCAGAGTACTCAACAACCACAACAGTACTCAACAACCACCACAGTTGTCAACAACCACCACAGTACTCAACAACCACCACAGTACTCAACAACCACCACAGTACACAACAACCACCACAGTACTCAACAACCACCACAGTACACAACAACCACCACAGTACTCAACAACCACCACAGTACTCAACAACCACCACAGTTGTCAACAACCACCACAGTACTCAACAACCACCACAGTACTCAACAACCACCACAGTACACAACAACCACCACAGTAGTCAACAACCACCACAGTACTCAACAACCACCACAGTACTCAACAACCACCACAGTACACAACAACCACCACAGTACTCAACAACCACCACAGTACACAACAACCACCACAGTACTCAACAACCACCACAGTACTCAACAACCACCACAGTTGTCAACAACCACCACAGTACTCAACAACCACCACAGTTGTCAACAACCACCACAGTTGTCAACAACCACCACAGTGTCAACAACCAGCACAGTTGTCAACAACCACCACAGTTGTCAACAACCACCACAGTACTCAACAACCACCACAGTACTCAACAACCACCACAGTACTCAACAACCACCACAGTTGTCAACAACCACCACAGTACTCAACAACCAGCACAGTTGTCAACAACCACCACAGTTGTCAACAACCACCACAGTTGTCAACAACCACCACAGTTGTCAACAACCAGCATAGTAGTCAACAACCACCACAGTTGTCAACAACCCCACAGTAGTCAACAACCACCACAGTTGTCAACAACCAGCATAGTAGTCAACAACCACCACAGTTGTCAACAACCAGCACAGTAGTCAACAACCACCACAGTTGTCAACAACCAGCACAGTAGTCAACAACCACCACAGTTGTCAACAACCACCACAGTACTCAACAACCACCACAGTTGTCAACAACCACCACAGTACTCAACAACCACCACAGTTGTCAACAACCACCACAGTTGTCAACAACCACCACAGTACTCAACAACCACCACAGTTGTCAACAACCACCACAGTACTCAACAACCACCACAGTACACAACAACCACCACAGTACTCAACAACCACCACAGTACACAACAACCACCACAGTACTCAACAACCACCACAGTTGTCAACAACACCACAGTACTCAACAACCACCACAGTACTCAACAACCACCACAGTACACAACAACCACCACAGTTGTCAACAACCACCACAGTACACAACAACCACCACAGTACTCAACAACCACCACAGTACTCAACAACCACCACAGTTGCCAACAACCACCACAGTTGTCAACAACCACCACAGTTGTCAACAACCACCACAGTTGTCAACAACATCACAGTAGTCAACAACCACCACAGTTGTCAACAACCAGCACAGTAGTCAACAACCACCACAGTTGTCAACAACCACCACAGTAGTCAACAACCACCACAGTTGTCCACAACAGTACTCAACAACCACCACAGTACTCAACAACCACCACAGTACTCAACAACCACCACAGTTGTCAACAACCACCACAGTTGTCAACAACCACCACAGTTGTCAACAACCACCACAGTGCTCAACAACCACCACAGTTGTCAACAACCACCACAGTTGTCAACAACAAGCACAGTAGTCAACAACCACCACAGTTGTCAACAACCACCACAGTTGTCAACAACCACCACAGTACTCAACAACCACCACAGTACTCAACAACCACCACAGTACTCAACAACCACCACAGTTGTCAACAACCACCACAGTTGTCAACAACCACCACAGTTGTCAACAACCACCACAGTTGTCAACAACCACCACAGTACTCAACAACCACCACAGTACTCAACAACCAACCACAGTTGTCAACAACCACCACAGTTGTCAACAACCACCACAGTTCTCAACAACCACCACAGTTGTCAACAACCACACAGTAGTCAACAACCACCACAGTTGTCAACAACCCCACAGTAGTCAACAACCACCACAGTTGTCAACAACCACCACAGTAATCAACAACCACCACAGTTGTCAACAACCAGCACAGTAGTCAACAACCACCACAGTTGTCAACAACCACCACAGTTGTCAACAACCACCACAGTAGTCAACAACCACCACAGTGCTCAACAACCACCACAGTTGTCAACAACCACCACAGTTGTCAACAACCACCACAGTAGTCAACAACCACCACAGTTGTCAACAACCACCACAGTTGTCAACAACCACCACAGTTGTCAACAACCACCACAGTACTCAACAACCACCACAGTACTCAACAACCACCACAGTTGTCAACAACCACCACAGTTGTCAACAACCACCACAGTTGTCAACAACCAGCACAGTACTCAACAACCACCACAGTTGTCAACAACCAGCACAGTAGTCAACAACCACCACAGTTGTCAACAACCACCACAGTAGTCAACAACCACCACAGTTGTCAACAACCACCACAGTACTCAACAACCACCACAGTTGTCAACAACCACCACAGTACTCAACAACCACCACAGTTGTCAACAACCACCACAGTTGTCAACAACCACCACAGTACTCAACAACCACCACAGTTGTCAACAACCACCACAGTACTCAACAACCACCACAGTACTCAACAACCACCACAGTACTCAACAACCACCACAGTTGTCAACAACCACCACAGTTGTCAACAACCACCACAGTGCTCAACAACCAGCACAGTTGTCAACAACCACCACAGTTGTCAACAACCAGCACAGTAGTCAACAACCACCACAGTTGTCAACAACCACCACAGTTGTCAACAACCACCACAATTGTCAACAACCACCACAGTACTCAACAACCACCACAGTACTCAACAACCACCACAGTTGTCAACAACCACCACAGTTGTCAACAACCACCACAGTTGTCAACAACCACCACAGTACTCAACAACCACCACAGTTGTCAACAACCACCACAGTACACAACAACCACCACAGTACTCAACAACCACAACAGTACTCAACAACCACCACAGTTGTCAACAACCACCACAGTACTCAACAACCACCACAGTACTCAACAACCACCACAGTACAAACAACCACCACAGTACTCAACAACCACCACAGTACACAACAACCCCACAGTACTCAACAACCACCACAGTACTCAACAACCACCACAGTACTCAACAACCACCACAGTTGTCAACAACCACCACAGTACTCAACAACCACCACAGTACTCAACAACCACCACAGTACTCAACAACCACCACAGTACTCAACAACCACCACAGTTGTCAACAACCACCACAGTTGTCAACAACCACCACAGTTGTCAACAACCACCACAGTTGTCAACAACCACCACAGTACTCAACAACCACCACAGTACTCAACAACCACCACAGTACTCAACAACCACCACAGTTGTCAACAACCACCACAGTACTCAACAACCACCACAGTACTCAACAACCACCACAGTTGTCAACAACCACCACAGTACTCAACAACCACCACAGTTGTCAACAACCACCACAGTTGTCAACAACCACCACAGTTGTCAACAACCACCACAGTTGTCAACAACCACCACAGTAGTCAACAACCACCACAGTTGTCAACAACCACCATAGTAGTCAACAACCACCACAGTTGTCAACAACCACCACAGTAGTCAACAACCACCACAGTTGTCAACAACCACCACAGTACTCAACAACCACCACAGTTGTCAACAACCACCACAGTACTCAACAACCACCACAGTTGTCAACAACCACCACAGTACTCAACAACCACCACAGTGTCAACAACCACCACAGTACTCAACAACCACCACAGTTGTCAACAACCACCACAGTTGTCAACAACCACCACAGTTGTCAACAACCACCACAGTTGTCAACAACCACCACAGTTGTCAACAACCACCACAGTAGTCAACAACCACCACAGTTGTCAACAACCACCACAGTTGTCAACAACCACCACAGTAGTCAACAACCACCACAGTTGTCAACAACCACCACAGTTGTCAACAACCACCACATTGTCAACAACCACCACAGTACTCAACAACCACCACAGTACTCAACAACCACCACAGTTGTCAACAACCACCACAGTTGTCAACAACCACCACAGTTGTCAACAACCACCACAGTACTCAACAACCACCACAGTTGTCAACAACCACCACAGTACACAACAACCACCACAGTACTCAACAACCACCACAGTACTCAACAACCACCACAGTTGTCAACAACCACCACAGTACTCAACAACCACCACAGTACTCAACAACCACCACAGTACTCAACAACCACCACAGTACTCAACAACCACCACAGTACTCAACAACCACCACAGTACTCAACAACCACCACAGTACTCAACAACCACCACAGTACTCAACAACCACCACAGTTGTCAACAACCACCACAGTACTCAACAACCACCACAGTACTCAACAACCACCACAGTACTCAACAACCACCACAGTAGTCAACAACCACCACAGTACTCAACAACCACCACAGTTGTCAACAACCACCACAGTTGTCAACAACCACCACAGTACTCAACAACCACCACAGTACTCAACAACCACCACAGTACTCAACAACCACCACAGTTGTCAACAACCACCACAGTACTCAACACCACCACAGTACTCAACAACCACCACAGTACTCAACAACCACCACAGTACTCAACAACCACCACAGTACTCAACAACCACCACAGTACTCAACAACCACCACAGTACTCAACAACCACCACAGTACTCAACAACCACCACAGTACTCAACAACCACCACAGTACTCAACAACCACCACAGTTGTCAACAACCACCACAGTTGTCAACAACCACCACAGTTGTCAACAACCACCACAGTAGTCAACAACCACCACAGTTGTCAACAACCACCACAGTAGTCAACAACCACCACAGTTGTCAACAACCACCACAGTAGTCAACAACCACCACAGTACTCAACAACCACCACAGTAGTCAACAACCACCACAGTTCAACAACCACCACAGTAGTCAACAACCACCACAGTTGTCAACAACCACCACAGTACTCAACAACCACCACAGTTGTCAACAACCACCACAGTTGTCAACAACCACCACATTGTCAACAACCACCACAGTACTCAACAACCACCACAGTACTCAACAACCACCACAGTTGTCAACAACCACCACAGTTGTCAACAACCACCACAGTTGTCAACAACCACCACAGTACTCAACAACCACCACAGTTGTCAACAACCACCACAGTACTCAACAACCACCACAGTACTCAACAACCACCACAGTACTCAACAACCACCACAGTTGTCAACAACCACCACAGTACTCAACAACCACCACAGTACTCAACAACCACCACAGTACACAACAACCACCACAGTACTCAACAACCACCACAGTACTCAACAACCACCACAGTACTCAACAACCACCACAGTACACAACAACCACCACAGTACTCAACAACCACCACAGTACTCAACAACCACCACAGTACTCAACAACCACCACAGTTGTCAACAACCACCACAGTACTCAACAACCACCACAGTACTCAACAACCACCACAGTACACAACAACCACCACAGTACTCAACAACCACCACAGTACTCAACAACCACCACAGTTGTCAACAACCACCACAGTACTCAACAACCACCACATTAGTCAACAACCACCACAGTACACAACAACCACCACAGTTGTCAACAACCACCACAGTACACAACAACCACCACAGTACTCAACAACCACCACAGTACTCAACAACCACCACAGTACTCAACAACCACCACAGTACTCAACAACCACCACAGTACACAACAACCACCACAGTTGTCAACAACCACCACAGTTGTCAACAACCACCACAGTTGTCAACAACCACCACAGTAGTCAACAACCACCACAGTTGTCAACAACCAGCACAGTAGTCAACAACCACCACAGTTGTCAACAACCAGCACAGTAGTCAACAACCACCACAGTACTCAACAACCACCACAGTACAAACAACCACCACAGTTGTCAACAACCAGCATAGTAGTCAACAACCACCACAGTTGTCAACAACCACCACAGTTGTCAACAACCACCACAGTTGTCAACAACCACCACAGTACTCAACAACCACCACAGTACTCAACAACCACCACAGTTGTCAACAACCACCACAGTTGTCAACAACCACCACAGTACTCAACAACCACCACAGTTGTCAACAACCACCACAGTACACAACAACCACCACAGTACTCAACAACCACCACAGTACTCAACAACCACCACAGTTGTCAACAACCACCACAGTACTCAACAACCACCACAGTACTCAACAACCACCACAGTACACAACAACCACCACAGTACTCAACAACCACCACAGTACACAACAACCACCACAGTACTCAACAACCACCACAGTACTCAACAACCACCACAGTACTCAACAACCACCACAGTTGTCAACAACCACCACAGTACCAACAACCACCACAGTACTCAACAACCACCACAGTACTCAACAACCACCACAGTATCAACAACCACACAGTAGTCAACAACCACCACAGTACTCAACAACCACCACAGTTGTCAACAACCACCACAGTTGTCAACAACCACCACAGTACTCAACAACCACCACAGTTGTCAACAACCACCACAGTACTCAACAACCACCACAGTACTCAACAACCACCACAGTACTCAACAACCACCACAGTAGTCAACAACCACCACAGTACTCAACAACCACCACAGTTGTCAACAACCACCACAGTACTCAACAACCACCACAGTACTCAACAACCACCACAGTCTCAACAACCACCACAGTACTCAACAACCACCACAGTACTCAACAACCACCACAGTTGTCAACAACCACCACAGTACTCAACAACCACCACAGTACTCAACAACCACCACAGTACTCAACAACCACCACAGTTGCCAACAACCACCACAGTTGTCAACAACCACCACAGTTGTCAACAACCACCACAGTTGTCAACAACCACCACAGTAGTCAACAACCACCACAGTTGTCAACAACCAGCATAGTAGTCAACAACCACCACAGTTGTCAACAACCAGCACAGTAGTCAACAACCACCACAGTTGTCAACAACCACCACAGTACTCAACAACCACCACAGTTGTCAACAACCACCACAGTACTCAACAACCACCACAGTTGTCAACAACCACCACAGTTGTCAACAACCACCACAGTTGTCAACAACCACCACAGTACTCAACAACCACCACAGTTGTCAACAACCACCACAGTACTCAACAACCACCACAGTACTCAACAACCACCACAGTACTCAACAACCACCACAGTTGTCAACAACCACCACAGTACTCAACAACCACCACAGTACTCAACAACCACCACAGTACTCAACAACCACCACAGTACTCAACAACCACCACAGTACTCAACAACCACCACAGTACTCAACAACCACCACAGTACTCAACAACCACCACAGTACTCAACAACCACCACAGTTGTCAACAACCACCACAGTACTCAACAACCACCACAGTACTCAACAACCACCACAGTACTCAACAACCACCACAGTAGTCAACAACCACCACAGTACTCAACAACCACCACAGTTGTCAACAACCACCACAGTTGTCAACAACCACCACAGTACTCAACAACCACCACAGTAGTCAACAACCACCACAGTACTCAACAACCACCACAGTTGTCAACAACCACCACAGTACTCAACAACCACCACAGTACTCAACAACCACCACAGTACTCAACAACCACCACAGTACTCAACAACCACCACAGTACTCAACAACCACCACAGTTGTCAACAACCACCACAGTTGTCAACAACCACCACAGTTGTCAACAACCACACAGTAGTCAACAACCACCACAGTTGTCAACAACCACCACAGTAGTCAACAACCACCACAGTTGTCAACAACCACCACAGTAGTCAACAACCACCACAGTACTCAACAACCACCACAGTACTCAACAACCACCACAGTAGTCAACAACCACCACAGTACACAACAACCACCACAGTTGTCAACAACCACCACAGTACTCAACAACCACCACAGTACTCAACAACCACCACAGTTGTCAACAACCACCACAGTACTCAACAACCACCACAGTACTCAACAACCACCACAGTACTCAACAACCACCACAGTTGTCAACAACCACCACAGTACTCAACAACCACCACAGTTGTCAACAACCACCACAGTGTCAACAACCACCACAGTAGTCAACAACCACCACAGTTGTCAACAACCACCACAGTTGTCAACAACCACCACAGTACTCAACAACCACCACAGTGTCAACAACCACCACAGTTGTCAACAACCACCACAGTTGTCAACAACCACCACAGTTGTCAACAACCACCACAGTACTCAACAACCACCACAGTACTCAACAACCACCACAGTACTCAACAACCACCACAGTTGTCAACAACCACCACAGTACTCAACAACCACCACAGTACTCAACAACCACCACAGTTGTCAACAACCACCACAGTACTCAACAACCACCACAGTTGTCAACAACCACCACAGTTGTCAACAACCACCACAGTACTCAACAACCACCACAGTTGTCAACAACCACCACAGTAGTCAACAACCACCACAGTTGTCAACAACCACACAGTAGTCAACAACCACCACAGTTGTCAACAACCACCACAGTAGTCAACAACCACCACAGTTGTCAACAACCACCACAGTACTCAACAACCACCACAGTTGTCAACAACCACCACAGTAGTCAACAACCACCACAGTTGTCAACAACCACCACAGTACTCAACAACCACCACAGTTGTCAACAACCACCACAGTACTCAACAACCACCACAGTTGTCAACAACCACCACAGTTGTCAACAACCACCACAGTACTCAACAACCACCACAGTTGTCAACAACCACCACAGTAGTCAACAACCACCACAGTGTCAACAACCACCACAGTTGTCAACAACCACCACAGTTGTCAACAAACCACATAGTAGTCACAACCACCACAGTTGTCAACAACCACCACAGTGTCAACAACCACCACAGTTGTCAACAACCACCACAGTACTCAACAACCACCACAGTATCAACAACCACCACAGTTGTCAACAACCACCACAGTTGTCAACAACCACCACAGTTGTCAACAACCACCACAGTACTCAACAACCACCACAGTTGTCAACAACCACCACAGTGTCAACAACCACCACAGTTGTCAACAACCACCACAGTGTCAACAACCACCACAGTACTCAACAACCACCACAGTTGTCAACAACCACACAGGTCAACAACCACCACAGTACTCAACAACCACCACAGTACTCAACAACCACCACAGTACTCAACAACCACCACAGTGTCAACAACCACCACAGTTGTCAACAACCACCACAGTTGTCAACAACCACCACAGTGTCAACAACCACCACAGTACTCAACAACCACCACAGTACTCAACAACCACCACAGTACTCAAAACCACCACAGTTGTCAACAACCACCACAGTACTCAACAACCACCACAGTACTCAACAACCACCACAGTTGTCAACAACCACCACAGTACTCAACAACCACCACAGTTGTCAACAACCACCACAGTTGTCAACAACCACCACAGTACTCAACAACCACCACAGTTGTCAACAACCACCACAGTAGTCAACAACCACCACAGTTGTCAACAACCCCACAGTAGTCAACAACCACCACAGTTGTCAACAACCACACAGTAGTCAACAACCACCACAGTTGTCAACAACCACCACAGTACTCAACAACCACCACAGTTGTCAACAACCACCACAGTTGTCAACAACCACCACAGTACTCAACAACCACCACAGTGTCAACAACCACCACAGTCAACAACCACCACAGTACTCAACAACCACCACAGTTGTCAACAACCACCACAGTTGTCAACAACCACCACAGTAGTCAACAACCACCACAGTTGTCAACAACCACCACAGTTGTCAACAACCACCACAGTTGTCAACAACCACCACAGTACTCAACAACCACCACAGTACTCAACAACCACCACAGTTGTCAACAACACCACAGTTGTCAACAACCACCACAGTGTCAACAACCACCACAGTACTCAACAACCACCACAGTGTCAACAACCACCACAGTACTCAACAACCACACAGTTGTCAACAACCACCACAGTTGTCAACAACCACCACAGTAGTCAACAACCACCACAGTTGTCAACAACCACCACAGTTGTCAACAACCACCACAGTGTCAACAACCACCACAGTACTCAACAACCACCACAGTACTCAACAACCACCACAGTTGTCAACAACCACCACAGTTGTCAACAACCACCACAGTTGTCAACAACCACCACAGTTGTCAACAACACCACAGTACTCAACAACCACCACAGTACTCAACAACCACCACAGTACTCAACAACCACCACAGTTGTCAACAACCACCACAGTACTCAACAACCACCACAGTACTCAACAACCACCACAGTTGTCAACAACCACCACAGTACTCAACAACCACCACAGTTGTCAACAACCACCACAGTTGTCAACAACCACCACAGTTCTCAACAACCACCACAGTTGTCAACAACCACCACAGTAGTCAACAACCACCACAGTTGTCAACAACCCCACAGTAGTCAACAACCACCACAGTTGTCAACAACCACCACAGTAGTCAACAACCACCACAGTTGTCAACAACCAGCACAGTAGTCAACAACCACCACAGTTGTCAACAACCAGCACAGTAGTCAACAACCACCACAGTTGTCAACAACCACCACAGTACTCAACAACCACCACAGTTGTCAACAACCACCACAGTACTCAACAACCACCACAGTTGTCAACAACCACCACAGTTGTCAACAACCACCACAGTACTCAACAACCACCACAGTTGTCAACAACCACCACAGTACACAACAACCACCACAGTACTCAACAACCACACAGTACTCAACAACCACCACAGTTGTCAACAACCACCACAGTACTCAACAACCACCACAGTACTCAACAACCACCACAGTACTCAACAACCACCACAGTACTCAACAACCACCACAGTACTCAACAACCACCACAGTACTCAACAACCACCACAGTACTCAACAACCACCACAGTACTCAACAACCACCACAGTGTCAACAACCACCACAGTATCAACAACCACCACAGTACTCAACAACCACCACAGTACACAACAACCACCACAGTAGTCAACAACCACCACAGTACTCAACAACCACCACAGTTGTCAACAACCACCACAGTTGTCAACAACCACCACAGTACTCAACAACCACCACAGTAGTCAACAACCACCACAGTACTCAACAACCACCACAGTTGTCAACAACCACCACAGTACTCAACAACCACCACAGTACTCAACAACCACCACAACTCAACAACCACCACAGTACTCAACAACCACCACAGTACTCAACAACCACCACAGTTGTCAACAACCACCACAGTTGTCAACAACCACCACAGTTGTCAACAACCACCACAGTAGTCAACAACCACCACAGTTGTCAACAACCAGCCAGTAGTCAACAACCACCACAGTTGTCAACAACCACCACAGTAGTCAACAACCACCACAGTACTCAACAACCACCACAGTACTCAACAACCACCACAGTTGTCAACAACACCACCAGTTGTCAACAACCACCACAGTTGTCAACAACCACCACAGTACTCAACAACCACCACAGTACTCAACAACCACCACAGTACTCAACAACCACCACAGTACTCAACAACCACCACAGTACACAACACCACCACAGTACTCAACAACCACCACAGTTGTCAACAACCACCACAGTTGTCAACAACCACCACAGTACTCAACAACCACCACAGTACTCAACAACCACCACAGTACTCAACAACCACCACAGTTGTCAACAACCACCACAGTACTCAACAACCACCACAGTACTCACAACCACCACAGTTTCAACAACCACCACAGTACTCAACAACCACCACAGTTGTCAACAACCACCACAGTTGTCAACAACCACCACAGTACTCAACAACCACCACAGTTGTCAACAACCACCACAGTAGTCAACAACCACCACAGTTGTCAACAACCACCACAGTATCACAACCACCACAGTTGTCAACAACCACCACAGTACTCAACAACCACCACAGTTTCAACAACCACCACAGTAGTCAACACCACCACAGTTGTCAACAACCACCACAGTTCAACAACCACCACAGTTGTCAACAACCACCACAGTACTCAACAACCCCACAGTACTCAACAACCACCACAGTTGTCAACAACCACCACAGTTGTCAACAACCACCACAGTTGTCAACAACCACCACAGTACTCAACAACCACCACAGTTGTCAACAACCACCACAGTACTCAACAACCACCACAGTACTCAACAACCACCACAGTACTCAACAACCACCACAGTTGTCAACAACCACCACAGTACTCAACACCACCACAGTACTCAACAACCACCACAGTACTCAACAACCACCACAGTACTCAACAACCACCACAGTACTCAACAACCACCACAGTACTCAACAACCACCACAGTACTCAACAACCACCACAGTACTCAACAACCACCACAGTTGTCAACAACCACCACAGTACTCAACACCACCACAGTACTCAACAACCACCACAGTACTCAACAACCACCACAGTTCAACAACCACCACAGTACTCAACACCACCACAGTTGTCAACAACCACCACAGTACTCAACAACCACCACAGTACTCAACAACCACCACCACAGTTCAACAACCACCACAGTACTCAACAACCACCACAGTTGTCAACAACCACCACAGTACTCAACAACCACCACAGTACTCAACAACCACCACAGTACTCAACAACCACCACAGTACTCAACAACCACCACAGTACTCAACAACCACCACAGTACTCAACAACCACCACAGTACTCAACAACCACCACAGTACTCAACAACCACCACAGTACTCAACAACCACCACAGTTGTCAACAACCACCACAGTACTCAACAACCACCACAGTACTCAACAACCACCACAGTACTCAACAACCACCACAGTACTCAACAACCACCACAGTACAACAACCACCACAGTTGTCAACAACCACCACAGTACTCAACAACCACCACAGTACTCAACAACCACCACAGTACTCAACAACCACCACAGTTGTCAACAACCACCACAGTACTCAACAACCACCACAGTACTCAACAACCACCACAGTACTCAACAACCACCACAGTTGTCAACAACCACCACAGTGTCAACAACCACCACAGTACTCAACAACCACCACAGTTGTCAACAACCACCACAGTACTCAACAACCACCACAGTTGTCAACAACCACCACAGTTGTCAACAACCACCACAGTACTCAACAACCACCACAGTTGTCAACAACCACCACAGTACTCAACAACCACCACAGTACTCAACAACCACCACAGTACTCAACAACCACCACAGTACTCAACAACCACCACAGTTGTCAACAACCACCACAGTACTCAACAACCACCACAGTACTCAACAACCACCACAGTACTCAACAACCACCACAGTTGTCAACAACCACCACAGTACTCAACAACCACCACAGTTGTCAACAACCACCACAGTACTCAACAACCACCACAGTTGTCAACAACCACCACAGTACTCAACAACCACCACAGTACTCAACAACCACCACAGTACTCAACAACCACCACAGTTGTCAACAACCACCACAGTTGTCAACAACCACCACAGTTGTCAACAACCACCACAGTTGTCAACAACCACCACAGTACTCAACAACCACCACAGTACACAACAACCACCACAGTACTCAACAACCACCACAGTACTCAACAACCACCACAGTACTCAACAACCACCACAGTACTCAACAACCACCACAGTTGTCAACAACCACCACAGTACACAACACCACCACAGTACTCAACAACCACCACAGTTGTCAACAACCACCACAGTACTCAACAACCACCACAGTACTCAACAACCACCACAGTACTCAACAACCACCACAGTTGTCAACAACCACCACAGTTTCAACAACCACCACAGTACTCAACAACCACCACAGTACTCAACAACCACCACAGTACTCAACAACCACCACAGTTGTCAACAACCACCACAGTACTCAACAACCACCACAGTACTCAACAACCACCACAGTACTCAACAACCACCACAGTAGTCAACAACCACCACAGTTGTCAACAACCACCACAGTACTCAACAACCACCACAGTTGTCAACAACCACCACAGTATCAACAACCACCACAGTTGTCAACAACCACCACAGTTGTCAACAACCACCACAGTTGTCAACAACCACCACAGTACTCAACAACCACCACAGTACTCAACAACCACCACAGTTGTCAACAACCACCACAGTTGTCAACAACCACCACAGTTGTCAACAACCACCACAGTACTCAACAACCACCACAGTTGTCAACAACCACCACAGTACTCAACAACCACCACAGTACTCAACAACCACCACAGTTGTCAACAACCACCACAGTACTCAACAACCACCACAGTTGTCAACAACCACCACAGTTGTCAACAACCACCACAGTACTCAACAACCACCACAGTTGTCAACAACCACCACAGTAGTCAACAACCACCACAGTTGTCAACAACCACCACAGTAGTCAACAACCACCACAGTTGTCAACAACCACCACAGTACTCAACAACCACCACAGTTGTCAACAACCACCACAGTAGTCAACAACCACCACAGTTGTCAACAACCACCACAGTTGTCAACAACCACCACAGTTGTCAACAACCACCACAGTACTCAACAACCACCACAGTACTCAACAACCACCACAGTTGTCAACAACCACCACAGTTGTCAACAACCACCACAGTTGTCAACAACCACCACAGTACTCAACAACCACCACAGTTGTCAACAACCACCACAGTACTCAACAACCACCACAGTACTCAACAACCACCACAGTACTCAACAACCACCACAGTTGTCAACAACCACCACAGTACTCAACAACCACCACAGTACTCAACAACCACCACAGTACACAACAACCACCACAGTACTCAACAACCACCACAGTACTCAACAACCCCACAGTACTCAACAACCACCACAGTACTCAACAACCACCACAGTACTCAACAACCACCACAGTTGTCAACAACCACCACAGTACTCAACAACCACCACAGTACTCAACAACCACCACAGTACACAACAACCACCACAGTAGTCAACAACCACCACAGTACTCAACAACCACCACAGTTGTCAACAACCACCACAGTACTCAACAACCACCACAGTACTCAACAACCACCACAGTAGTCAACAACCACCACAGTACACAACAACCAACACAGTTGTCAACAACCACCACAGTACTCAACAACCACCACAGTACTCAACAACCACCACAGTACTCAACAACCACCACAGTACTCAACAACCACCACAGTACTCAACAACCACCACAGTACTCAACAACCACCACAGTACTCAACAACCACCACAGTAGTCAACAACCACCACAGTACTCAACAACCACCACAGTTGTCAACAACCACCACAGTACTCAACAACCACCACAGTACTCAACAACCACCACAGTACTCAACAACCACCACAGTAGTCAACAACCACCACAGTACAAACAACCACCACAGTAGTCAACAACCACCACAGTACTCAACAACCACCACAGTACTCAACAACCACCACAGTACTCAACAACCACCACAGTTGTCAACAACCACCACAGTACTCAACAACCACCACAGTAGTCAACAACCACCACAGTACTCAACAACCACCACAGTTGTCAACAACCACCACAGTTGTCAACAACCACCACAGTAGTCAACAACCACCACAGTTGTCAACAACCACCACAGTACTCAACAACCACCACAGTTGTCAACAACCACCACAGTTGTCAACAACCACCACAGTACTCAACAACCACCACAGTTGTCAACAACCACCACAGTACTCAACAACCACCACAGTACTCAACAACCACCACAGTACTCAACAACCACCACAGTACTCAACAACCACCACAGTTGTCAACAACCACCACAGTACTCAACAACCACCACAGTGTCAACAACCACCACAGTACTCAACAACCACCACAGTTGTCAACAACCACCACAGTACTCAACAACCACCACAGTTGTCAACAACCACCACAGTACTCAACAACCACCACAGTTGTCAACAACCACCACAGTACTCAACAACCACCACAGTACTCAACAACCACCACAGTACTCAACAACCACACAGTGTCAACAACCACCACAGTTGTCAACAACCACCACAGTTTCAACAACCACCACAGTTGTCAACAACCACCACAGTACTCAACAACCACCACAGTACTCAACAACCACCACAGTACTCAACAACCACCACAGTACTCAACAACCACCACAGTACTCAACAACCACCACAGTACTCAACAACCACCACAGTTGTCAACAACCACCACAGTACTCAACAACCACCACAGTACTCAACAACCACCACAGTTGTCAACAACCACCACAGTACTCAACAACCACCACAGTACTCAACAACCACCACAGTACTCAACAACCACCACAGTTGTCAACAACCACCACAGTTGTCAACAACCACCACAGTACTCAACAACCACCACAGTACTCAACAACCACCACAGTACTCAACAACCACCACAGTTGTCAACAACCACCACAGTACTCAACAACCACCACAGTACTCAACAACCACCACAGTACTCAACAACCACCACAGTAGTCAACAACCACCACAGTTGTCAACAACCACCACAGTACTCAACAACCACCACAGTTGTCAACAACCACCACAGTAGTCAACAACCACCACAGTTGTCAACAACCACCACAGTTGTCAACAACCACCACAGTTGTCAACAACACCACAGTACTCAACAACCACCACAGTACTCAACAACCACCACAGTTGTCAACAACCACCACAGTTGTCAACAACCACCACAGTTGTCAACAACCACCACAGTACTCAACAACCACCACAGTTGTCAACAACCACCACAGTACTCAACAACCACCACAGTACTCAACAACCACCACAGTACTCAACAACCACCACAGTACTCAACAACACCACAGTTGTCAACAACCACCACAGTACTCAACAACCACCACAGTACTCAACAACCACCACAGTACTCAACAACCACCACAGTACTCAACAACCACCACAGTACTCAACAACCACCACAGTACTCAACAACCACCACAGTACTCAACAACCACCACAGTACTCAACAACCACCACAGTGTCAACAACCACCACAGTACTCAACAACCACCACAGTACTCAACAACCACCACAGTAGTCAACAACCACCACAGTACTCAACAACCACCACAGTTGTCAACAACCACCACAGTACTCAACAACCACCACAGTTGTCAACAACCACCACAGTACTCAACAACCACCACAGTTGTCAACAACCACCACAGTTGTCAACAACCACCACAGTTGTCAACAACCACCACAGTAGTCAACAACCACCACAGTTGTCAACAACCACCACAGTTGTCAACAACCACCACAGTTGTCAACAACCACCACAGTACTCAACAACCACCACAGTACTCAACAACCACCACAGTTGTCAACAACCACCACAGTGTCAACAACCACCACAGTTGTCAACAACCACCACAGTACTCAACAACCACCACAGTTGTCAACAACCACCACAGTACTCAACAACCACCACAGTACTCAACAACCACCACAGTACTCAACAACCACCACAGTTGTCAACAACCACCACAGTACTCAACAACCACCACAGTACTCAACAACCACCACAGTACACAACAACCACCACAGTACTCAACAACCACCACAGTACTCAACAACCACCACAGTACTCAACAACCACCACAGTACTCAACAACCACCACAGTACTCAACAACCACCACAGTTGTCAACAACCACCACAGTACTCAACAACCACCACAGTACTCAACAACCACCACAGTACACAACAACCACCACAGTGTCAACAACCACCACAGTACTCAACAACCACCACAGTGTCAACAACCACCACAGTACTCAACAACCACCACAGTACTCAACAACCACCACAGTTGTCAACAACCACCACAGTACTCAACAACCACCACAGTACTCAACAACCACCACAGTACTCAACAACCACCACAGTACTCAACAACCACCACAGTACTCAACAACCACCACAGTACTCAACAACCACCACAGTACTCAACAACCACCACAGTTGTCAACAACCACCACAGTATCAACAACCACCACAGTTGTCAACAACCACCACAGTAGTCAACAACCACCACAGTTGTCAACAACCACCACAGTACTCAACAACCACCACAGTACTCACAACCACCACAGTACTCAACAACCACCACAGTGTCAACAACCACCACAGTACAACAACCACCACAGTTGTCAACAACCACCACAGTACTCAACAACCACCACAGTACTCAACAACCACCACAGTACTCAAACCACCACAGTACTCAACAACCACCACAGTACTCAACAACACCACAGTTGTCAACAACCACCACAGTTGTCAACAACCACCACAGTTGTCAACAACCACCACAGTTGTCAACAACCACCACAGTACTCAACAACCACCACAGTGTCAACAACCACCACAGTACTCAACAACCACCACAGTTGTCAACAACCACCACAGTGTCAACAACCACCACAGTACTCAACAACCACCACAGTTGTCAACAACCACCACAGTACTCAACAACCACCACAGTTCTCAACAACCACCACAGTGTCAACAACCACACAGTATCAACAACCACCACAGTTGTCAACAACCACCACAGTACTCAACAACCACCACAGTACTCAACAACCACCACAGTACTCAACAACCACCACAGTGTCAACAACCACCACAGTACTCAACAACCACCACAGTTGTCAACAACCACACAGTACTCAACAACCACCACAGTTGTCAACAACCACCACAGTACTCAACAACCACCACAGTACTCAACAACCACCACAGTACTCAACAACCACCACAGTTGTCAACAACCACCACAGTTGTCAACAACCACCACAAGTTGTCAACAACCACCACAGTTGTCAACAACCACCACAGTACAACAACCACCACAGTACTCAACAACCACACAGTACTCAACAACCACCACAGTACAAACAACCACCACAGTACTCAACAACCACCACAGTACTCAACAACCACCACAGTGTCAACAACCACCACAGTACACAACAACCACACAGTACTCAACAACCACCACAGTTGTCAACAACCACCACAGTACTAACAACCACCACAGTATCAACAACCACAACAGACACACAACAACCACAGTGTCAACAACCACCACAGTTGTCAACAACCACCACAGTACTCAACAACCACCACAGTACTCAACAACCACCACAGTACTCAACAACCACCACAGGTGTCAACAACCACCACAGTACCAACAACCACCACAGTACTCAACAACCACCACAGTAGTCAACAACCACCACAGTAGTCAACAACCACCACAGTTGTCAACAACCACACAGTGTCAACAACCACCACAGTTGTCAACAACCACCATAGTAGTCAACAACCACCACAGTTGTCAACAACCACCACAGTTGTCAACAACCACCACAGTGTCAACAACCACCACAGTACTCAACAACCACAACAGTACTCAACAACCACCACAGTTGTCAACAACCACCACAGTTGTCAACAACCACCACAGTTGTCAACAACCACCACAGTACTCAACAAACCACAGTTGTCAACAACCACCACAGTACACAACAACCACCACAGTACTCAACAACCACAACAGTACTCAACAACCACCACAGTGTCAACAACCACCACAGTACTCAACAACCACCACAGTACTCAACAACCACCACAGTACAACAACCACCACAGTACTCAACAACCACCCAGTACTCACAACAACCCCACTCAGACTCAACAACCACCACAGTACTCAACAACCACCACAGTACTCAACAACCACCACAGTTGTCAACAACCACCACAGTACTCAACAACCACCACAGTACTCAACAACCACCACAGTACACAACAACCACCACAGTAGTCAACAACCACCACAGTACTCAACAACCACCACAGTTGTCAACAACCACCACAGTACTCAACAACCACCACAGTACTCAACAACACCACAGTACTCAACAACCACCACAGTACCAACAACCACCACAGTGTCAACAACCACACAGTTGTCAACAACCACCACAGTTGTCAACAACCACCAGTACTCAACAACCACCACAGTTGTCAACAACCACCACAGTATCAACAACCACCACAGTTGTCAACAACCACCACAGTACTCAACAACCACCACAGTTGTCAACAACCNCTGGGAGGACGTTGAACAACCGCGGACCTCTGATGTTAATACAGTGTTCTCTGATTGTGCCTATGGCACCTCTGCTCTTCACTGGTTCAATCTTGCATTTTCTTCCATATCGTTCACTCCAGTACGTTGTTATTTTACTGTGTAGATTTGGGACCTGGCCCTCCAGTATTTCCACGTGTATATTATTTGGTATCTCTCTCGTCTCCCTTCTAGAGAGTACATTTGGAGAGCTTTGAGACGATCCCAATAATTTAGGTGTTTTATCTCGTCTATGCGTGCCGTATATGTTCTCTGTATCCCTCTATTTCAGCAGTACCACCACAGTACTCAACAACCACCACAGTTGTCAGCAACCACCACAGTACACAAAAACCACCACAGTACTCAACAACCACCACAGTTGTCAAGAACCACCACAGTACTCAACAACCACCACAGTACTCAACAACTACCACAGTACACAACAACCATCACAGTTGTCAACAACCACAACAGTACTCAACAACCACCACAGTACTCAACAACCACTACAGTAGTCAACAACCACCACAGTTGTCAACAACCACCACAGTTGTCAACAACCACCACAGTTGTCAACAACCAGCATAGTAGTCAACAACCACCACAGTTGTCAACAACCAGCATAGTAGTCAACAACCACCACAGTTGTCAACAACAAGCATAGCAGTCAACAACCACCACAGTTGTCAACAACCAGCACAATAGTCAACAACCACCACAGTTGTCAACAACCACCACAGTACTCAACAACCACCACAGTACACAACAACCACCACAGTACTCAACAACCACCACAGTACTCAACAACAACCACAGTACTCAACAACCACCACATTAGTCAACAACCACCACAGAACACAACAACCAGCACAGTAGTCAACAACCACCACAGTTGTCAACAACCACCACAGAACTCAACAACCACCACAGTTGTCAACTACCACCACATTACTCAACAACCATCACAGTTGTCAACAACCACAACAGTACTCCACAACCACCACAGTACTCTACAACCTCCACAGTTCTCAACAACAAGCACAGTTGTAAACAACCACCACAGTTGTCAACAACCAGCATAGTAGTCAACAACCACCACAGTTGTCAACAACCAACACAATTGTCAACAACCACCACAATACTCAACAACCACCACAGTACTCAACAACCACCACAGTTGTCAACAACCACCACAGTTGTCAACAACCACCACATTTGTCAACAACCACCACAGTACTCAACAACCACCACAGTTGTCAACAACCACCACAGTACACAACAACCACCACAGTACTCAACTACAACCACAGTACACAACAACCACCAGAGTTGTCAGCAACCACCACAGTACACAACAACCACCACAGTACTCAACAACCACCACAGTACTCAACAACAAACCACAGTACTCAACAACCACCACAGTAGTCAACAACCACCACAGAACACAACAACCACCACAGTTGTCAACAACCACCACAATACTCAACAACCACCACAGTACTCAACAACCACTACAGTACACAACAACCACCACAGTACTCAACAACAACCACAGTACTCAACAACCACCACAGTACTCAACTATTATCACAATAATCAACAACCACCACAGTACTCAACAACCACTACAGTAATCAGCAACCACAACAGTACTCAACAACTACCACAGTACTCAACAACCCCCACAATACTCAACATCCAGCACAGTACTCAACAATCACCACTGTACTCAACAACAACCACAGTACTCAACAACCAGCACAGTACTCAACAACCATGACAGTACTCAACAACCACCACAGTACTCAACAACCACCACAGTACTCAACAACCACCACAATACTCAACAACAACCACAGTACTCAACAACCACCACAGTACTCAGCAACTACCACAGTACTCAACAACAACCACAGTGCTCAACAACCACCACAGTACTCAACAACCACGAAAGTACTCAACAACCAATACAATACTCAACAACCACCACAGTTGTCAACAACAACCACAGTACTATACAACCACCGCAGTACTCATCCACCACAGTACTCAACAACCACCACAGTACTCAACAACAACCACAGTACTCAACAACCAGCACAGTACTCAACAACCACCACAGAAGTCAACAACCACCACAGTACTCAACAATCACCACAGTACTCAACAACCACCACAGTACTCAACAACAACCACAGTACTCAACAACCACCACATTAGTCAACAACCACCACAGAACACAACAACCACCACAGTTGTCAACAACCACCACAGTACTCAACAACCACCACAGTACTCAACAACCACTACAGTACACAACAACCACCACAGTACTCAACAACCACCACAGTACTCAACAACCACCACAATACTCAACTACCATCACAGTACTCAACAACCACCACAGTACTCAACAACCACCACAGTAATCAGCAACCACCAAAGTACTCAACAACCAATACAATACTCAACAACCACCACAGCTGTCAACAACAACCACAGTACTATACAACCACCACAGTACTCAACCACCACAGTACTCAACAACCACCACAGTAGTCAACAACAACCACAGTACTCAACAAAAAGCACAGTACTCAACAACCACCACAGAAGTCAACAACCACCACAGTACTCAACAATCACCACAGTACTCAACAACCACCACAGTACTCAACAACCACCACAGTACACAACAACCACCACAGTACTCAACAATCACCACAGTACGCAACAACCACCACAGTACTCAACAATCACCACAGTACTCAACAACAACCACAGTACTCAACAACCACCAGAGTACTCAACAACCACCACAGTAGTCAACAACCACCACAGTACACAACAACCACAACAGTACTCAACAACCACCACAGTACACAACAACCACCGCAGTACTCAACAATTACCACAGTTGTCAACAACCACCATAGTAGTCAACAACCACCACGGTACACAACAACCACCACAGTAGTCAACAACCACCACAGTACTCAACACCCACCACAGTACTCAACAACCACCACAGTACTCAACAACCTCCACAGTTGTCAACAACCACCACAGTACTCAACAACCACCACAGTACTCAACAACCACTACAGTTGTCAACAACCACCACAGTTCTCAACAATCACCACAGTACTCAACAACCAGCACAGTTGTCAACAACCACCACCGTTGTCAACAACCACCACTGTTGTCAACATCCACCACAGTAGTCAACAACCACCACAGTACACAACAACCACCACAGTTGTCAACAACCATCACAATACTCAACAACCACCACAGTACTCAACAATCACCATAGTTGTCAACAACCACCACAGTACTCAACAACCACCACAATAGTCAACAACCACCACAGTACTCAACAACCACCACAGTTGTCAACAACCACCACAGATGTCAACAACCAGCACAGTAGTCAACAACCACCACAGTTGTCAACAACCACCACAGTAC
>WNGS01000085.1:105406-116311 GCA_020271785.1 Procambarus virginalis | reverse complement strand
AACCGACACACAAATAGTATAGTCTTCCCTTAACAGTATCCTCTTAAAATTAGAGAATGGGAGACTCCGTGACGTCATCGACGTCGACGTATATTTACATTATTAACCACTGTTCATACAACAGTTTAATGTCTAAATTGAATAAAAAGTGTTCAATAAGACTGAATATAATTATTAACACCAAAATATAGCTTGATTCCCTTGTTAACGTAAATTTAACTTAGAAGTAGAACACAATATTGGAACAAGGGAGGGAGAGCGGCTCTTAGAGACGCCATGCTGACACGAAAACAATAACAATGGAGCTCGCGTGTGTGTTGTGATAATGGCCACAGGATAGACCTACTCTGCCTTAAGAAACTGCCACAGCAACATCACTACTACAAATAAGAGCACTCCAGTATCCGTCTTACCAAGTATTTGTTTATTATTCTAGTGCACTGATTAATATCCAAATGGTAGTGGCGGTCATGATATATGAACAACACCAACACCATGTACGTGTACCCCATTTTTACAGCCCTCACATACCATGTTATACCTGTATTGATATGTTTAGGGAAATGTACTAACTCCTTGCATCCCAAACAGGTAAATTGTGACTTGGAACAGCAAGTAGCTGAGCAGTAGAACTACACATGTACCTAGCTGTTGCCAGCCTTGAAGGCCTCCACAGCCGCCATTGGCACCATGAGGCACAGGGCCACACCACATAGATGCTACCATGACACAGCCTTAGTGGGCCCTTACTACAGGCTCAGATAAGGCCATTCTAGTTATTGTAGTAGTAGTATTCATAACTAGTAATAATTGTTGAAATAATAGTAGATTAGACCACCATATGTGGTATGACAAAATAATATAATTAAACTTAGGTAAACAATTTGCAGTTTAAGAAGGAGCCATTACAAAGTGGTTTAAGCTACAAATTGTCCCCCCAATTTGTGTGAGATTAATTTCAGGCAGTTTTAACAAGTACATACAGTCCACTCAATTTCTTACCTACTAAGAAAAAATAAGATAAACTTTAATTTACTGAAGTCAATTAAAAGAAGATATACTGCCTGGAGTTTTTACCACACCAGAGTACTCAACAACCACAACAGTACTCAACAACCACCACAGTTGTCAACAACCACCACAGTACTAAACAACCACCACAGTACTCAACAACCACCACAGTACACAACAACCACCACAGTACTCAACAACCACCACAGTACACAACAACCACCTCAGTACTCAACAACCACCACAGTACTCAACAACCACCACAGTTGTCAACAACCACCACAGAACTCAACAACCACCACAGTACTCAACAGCCACCACAGTACACAACAACCACCACAGTAGTCAACAACCACCACAGTACTCAACAACCACAACAGTACTCAACAACCACCACAGTACACAACAACCACCACAGTACTCAACAACCACCACAGTACACAACAACCACCTCAGTACTCAACAACCACCACAGTACTCAACAACCACCACAGTTGTCAGCAACCACCACAGTACTCAACAACCACCACAGTTGTCAACAACCACCACAGTTGTCAACAACCACCACAGTGATCAACAACCAGCACATTTGTCAACAACCACCACAGTTGTCAACAACCACCACAGTACTCAACAACCACCACAGTACTCAACAACCACCACAGTACTCAACAACCACCACAGTTGTCAACAACCACCACAGTACTCAACAACCAGCACAGTTGTCAACAACCACCACAGTTGTCAACAACCACCACAGTTCTCAACAACCACCACAGTTGTCAACAACCAGCATAGTAGTCAACAACCACAACAGTTGTCAACAACCCGCATAGTAGTCAACAACCACCAGAGTTGTCAACAATCAGCATAGTAGTCAACAACCACCACAGTTGTCAACAACCAGCATAGTAGTCAACAACCACCACAGTTGTCAACAACCAGCACAGTAGTCAACAACCACCACAGTTGTCAACAACCACCACAGTACTCAGCAACCACCACAGTTGTCAGCAACCACCACAGTACTCAACATCCTTCACAGTTGTCAACAACCACCACAGTTGTCAACAACCACCACAGTACTCAACAACCACCACAGTTGTCAACAACCACCACAGTACTCAACAACCAACACAGTACACAACAACCATCACAGTACTCAACAACCACCACAGTACACAACAACCACCACAGTACTCAACAACCACCACAGTTGTCAAGAACAACCACAGTACTCAACAACCACCACAGTACTCAACAACCACCACAGTACACAACAACCACCACAGTTGTCAACAACCACCATAGTACACAACAACCACCACAGTACTCAACAACCACCACAGTACTCAACAACCACCACAGTTGCCAGCAACCACTACAGTTGTCAACAACCACCACAGTTTTCAACAACCACCACAGTTGTCAACAACCATCATAGTAATCAACAACCACCACAGTTGTCAACAACCAGCAGAGTAGTAAACACCACCACAGTTGTAACAACCAGCATAGTAGTCAACAACCACCACAGTTGTCCACAACAGTACTCAACAACCACCACAGTACTCAACAACCACCACAGTACTCAACAACCACCACAGTTGTCAACAACCACCACAGTTGTCAACAACCACCACAGTTGTCAACAACCACCACAGTGCTCAACAACCAGCACATTTGTCAACAACCACCACAGTTGTCAACAACAAGCATAATAGTCAACAACCACCACAGTTCTCAACAACCACCACAATTGTCAACAACCACCACAGTACTCAACAACCACCACAGTACTCAACAACCACCATAGTACTCAACAACCACCACAGTTGTCAACAACCACCACAGTTGTCAACAACCACCACAGTTGTCAACAACCACCACAGTTGTCAACAACCACCAGTACTCAACAACCACCACAGTCCTCAACAACCACCAACCAGCACAGTTGTCAACAACCACCACAGTTGTCAACAACCACCACAGTTCTCAACAACCACCACAGTTGTCAACAACCAGCATAGTAGTCAACAACCACCACAGTTGTCAACAACCCGCATAGTAGTCAACAACCACCAGAGTTGTCAACAATCAGCATAGTAATCAACAACCACCACAGTTGTAAACAACCAGCATAGTAGTCAACAACCACCACAGTTGTCAACAACCACCACAGTTGTCAACAACCATCATAGTAGTCAACAACCACACAGTGCTCAACAACCAGCACATTTGTCAACAACCACCACAGTTGTCAACAACCAGCATAGTAGTCAACAACCAACACAGTTGTCAACAACCACCACAGTTGTCAACAACCACCACAATTGTCATCAACCACCACAGTACTCAACAACCACCACAGTACTCAACAACCACCACAGTTGTCAACAACCACCACAGTTGTCAACAACCACCACAGTTGTCAACAATCAGCATGGTACTCACAACCACCACAGTTGTAAACAACCAGCATAGTAGTCAACAACCACCACAGTTGTCAACAACCAGCACAGTAGTCAACAACCACCACAGTTGTCAACAACCACCACAGTACTCAGCAACCACCACAGTTGTCAGCAACCACCACAGTACTCAACAACCACCCAGTTGTCAACAACCACCACAGTTGTCAACAACTACCACAGTACTCAACAACCACCACAGTTGTCAACAACCACAACAGTACTCAACAACCACCAAGTACTCAACAACCACCACAGCCTCAACAACCACCACAGTTGTCAACAACCACCACAGTTGTCAACAACCACCACAGTGCTCAACAACCAGCACATTTGTCAACAACCACCACAGTTGTCAACAACCAGCATAGTAGTCAACAACCACCACAGTTGTCAACAAACACCACAGTTGTCAACAACCACCACAATTGTCATCAACCACCACAGTACTCAACAACCACCACAGTACTCAACAACCACCACAGTTGTCAACAACCACCACAGTTGTCAACAACCACCACAGTTGTCAACAACCACCACAGTACTCAACAACCACCACAGTTGTCAACAACCACCACAGTACACAACAACCACCACAGTACTCAACAACCACAACAGTACTCAACAACCACCACAGTTGTCAGCAACCACCACAGTACTCAACAACCACCACAGTACTCAACAACCACCACAGTACAAACAACCACCACAGTACTCAACAACCACCACAGAACACAACAACCTCCTCAGTACTCAACAACCACCACAGTACTCAACAACCACAACAGTACTCAACAACCACCACAGTTGTCAGCAACCACCACAGTACTCAACAACCACCACAGTACTCAACAACCACCACAGTACTCAACAACCATCACAGTACTCAACACCACCACAGTTGTCAACAACCACCACAGTTGTCAAAAACCACCACAGTTGTCAACAACCACCACAGTTTTCAACAACCACCACAGTACTCAACAACCACCACAGTACTCAACAACCACCACAGTACTCAACAACCACCACAGTTGTCAACAACCACCACAGTACTCAACAACCACCACAGTACTCAACAACCACCACAGTTGTCAACAACCACCACAGTACTCAACAACCACACAGTTGTCAACAACCACACAGTTGTCAACAACCACCACAGTTCTCAACAACCACCACAGTTGTCAACAACCAGCATAGTAGTCAACAACCACCACAGTTGTCAACAACCAGCATAGTAGTCAACAACCACCACAGTTGTCAACAACCAGCACAGTAGTCAACAACCACCACAGTTGTCAACAACCACCACAGTACTCAGCAACCACCACAGTTGTCAGCAACCACCACAGCACTCAACAACCATCACAGTTGTCAATAACCACCACAGTACTCAACAACCACCACAGTACTCAACAACCACCACAGTTGTCAACAACCACCACAGTACTCAACAACCAGCACAGTTGTCAACAACCACCACAGTTGTCAACAACCACCACAGTTCTCAACAACCACCACAGTTGTCAACAACCAGCATAGTAGTCAACAACCACCACAGTTGTCAACAACCCGCATAGTAGTCAACAACCACCAGAGTTGTCAACAATCAGCATAGTAATCAACANCACAGTACTCAACAACCACCACAGTACTCAACAACCACCACAGTTGCCAACAACCACCACAGTTGTCAACAACCACCACAGTTTTCAACAACCACCACAGTTGTCAACAACAATCATAGTAGTCAACAACCACCACAGTTGTCAACAACCAGCAGAGTAGTCAACAACCACCACAGTTGTCAACAACCAGCATAGTAGTCAACAACCACCACAGTTGTCACACAGTACTCAACAACAGCACAGATGTCAACAACCACCACAGTTGTCAACAACCACCACAATGTCAACAACCACCACAGTACTCAACAACACCACAGTACAAACAACCACCACAGTACTCAACAACCACCACAGTTGTCAACAACCACCACAGTGTCAACAAAAACCACAGTTGTCAACACCACCACAGTGCTCAACAACCAGCCACTTTGTCAACAACCACCACAGTTGTCAACAACACCATAGTAGTCAACAACCACCACAGTTGTCAACAACCACCACAATTTTCAACAACCACCACAGTACTCAACCCACCACAGTACTCAACAACCACCACAGTACTCAACAACCACCACAGTGTCAAACCACCACAGTGTCAACAACACCACAGTTGTCAACAACCACCACAGTTGGTAACAACCACCACAGTACTCAACAACCACCACAGTACTCAACAACCACCCAGTACTCAACAACCACCACAGTTGTCAACAACCACCACAGTACTCAACAACCACCACAGTACTCAACAACCACCACAGTTGTCAACAACCACCACAGTACTCAACAACCAGCACAGTTGTCAACAACCACCACAGTTGTCAACAACCACCACAGTCTCAACAACCACCACAGTTGTCAACAACCAGCATAGTAGTCAACAACCACCACAGTTGTCAACAACCCACATAGTAGTCAACAACCACCAGAGTTGTCAACAATCACCACAGTAGTCAACAACCACCACAGTTGTCAACAACCAGCATAGTAGTCAACAACCACCACAGTGTCAACAACACCACAGTACTCAACAACCACCACAGTACTCAACAACCACCACAGTACTCAACAACCACCACAGTTGTCAACAACCACCACAGTACTCAACAACCACACAGTACTCAACAACCACCACAGTTGTCAACAACCACCACAGTACTCAACAACCACCACAGTTGTCAACAACCACCACAGTTGTCAACAACCACCACAGTTCTCAACAACCACCCACAGTTGTCAACAACCAGCATAGTAGTCAACAACCACCCAGTTGTCAACAACCGCATAGTAGTCAACAACCACCACAGTTGTCAACAACCAGCATAGTAGTCAACAACCACCACAGTTGTCAACAACCAGCATAGTAGTCAACAACCACCACAGTTGTCAACAACCACCACAGTAGTCAACAACCACCACAGTACTCAACAACCACCACAGTACTCAACAACCACCACAGTTGTCAACAACCACCACAGTTGTCAACAACCACCACAGTTGTCAACAACCACCACAGTACTCAACAACCACCACAGTAGTCAACAACCACCACAGTACTCAACAACCACCACAGTACTCAACAACCACCACAGTACTCAACAACCACCACAGTTGTCAACAACCACCACAGTACTCAACAACCACCACAGTACTCAACAACCACCACAGTACAAAACAACCACCACAGTACTCAACAACCACCACATAAACAACAACCACCACAGTACTCAACAACCACCACAGTTGTCAACAACCACCACAGTACTCAACAACCACCACAGTGTCAACAACCACCACAGTACTCAACAACCACCACAGTACTCAACAACCACCACAGTACTCAACAACCACACAGTACTCAACAACCACCACAGTGTCAACAACCACCACAGTTGTCAACAACCACCACAGTTGTCAACAACCACCACAGTTTCAACAACCACCACAGTTGTCAACAACCATCACAGTAGTCAACAACCACCACAGTTGTCAACAACCAGCACAGTAGTCAACAACCACCACAGTTGTCAACAACCAGCATAGTAGTCAACAACCACCACAGTTGTCCACAACAGTACTCAACAACCAGCACAGATGTCAACAACCACCACAGTGTCAACAACCACCACAGTTGTCAACAACCACCACAGTACTCAACAACCACCACAGTACCAACAACCACCACAGTACTCAACAACCACCACAGTTGTCAACAACCACCACAGTTGTCAACAAAACCACAGTTGTCAACAACCACCACAGTGTCAACAACCAGCACATTTGTCAACAACCACCACAGTTGTCAACAACAAGCATAGTAGTCAACAACCACCACAGTTGTCAACAACCACCACAATTTTCAACAACCACCACAGTACTCAACCACCACAGTACTCAACAACCACCACAGTACTCAACAACCACCACAGTTGTCAACAACCACCACAGTTGTCAACAACCACCACAGTTGTCAACAACCACCACAGTTGTCAACAACCACCACAGTACTCAACAACCACCACAGTCCTCAACAACCACCACAGTACTCAACAACCACCACAGTTGTCAACAACCACCACAGTACTCAACAACCACCACAGTACTCAACAACCACCACAGTTGTCAACAACCACCACAGTACTCAACAACCAGCACAGTTGTCAACAACCACCACAGTTGTCAACAACCACCACAGTTCTCAACAACCACCACAGTTGTCAACAACCAGCATAGTAGTCAACAACCACCACAGTTGTCAACAACCCGCATAGTAGTCAACAACCACCAGAGTTGTCAACAATCAGCATAGTAGTCAACAACCACCACAGTTGTAAACAACCAGCATAGTAGTCAACAACCACCACAGTTGTCAACAACCACCACAGTAGTCAACAACCACCACAGTTGTCAACAACCACCACAGTACTCAACAACCACCACAGTTGTCAACAACCACCACAGTACTCAACAACCACCCAGTTGTCAACAACCACCACAGTTGTCAACAACCACCACAGTACTCAACAACCACCACAGTTGTCAACAACCACAACAGTACTCAACAACCACCACAGTACTCAACAACCACCACAGTACTCAACAACCACCACAGTTGTCAACAACCACCACAGTTGTCAACAACCACCACAGTGCTCAACAACCAGCACAGTTGTCAACAACCACCACAGTTGTCAACAACCAGCATAGTAGTCAACAACCACCACAGTTGTCAACAAACACCACAGTTGTCAACAACCACCACAGTTGTCAACAACCACCACAGTACTCAACAACCACCACAGTACTCAACAACCACCACAGTGTCAACAACCACCACAGTTGTCAACAACCACCACAGTTGTCAACAACCACCACAGTACTCAACAACCACCACAGTTGTCAACAACCACCACAGTACACAACAACCACCACAGTACTCAACAACCACAACAGTACTCAACAACCACCACAGTTGTCAACAACCACCACAGTACTCAACAACCACCACAGTACTCAACAACCACCACAGTACAAAACAACCACCACAGTACTCAACAACCACCACATAACACAACAACCACCTCAGTACTCAACAACCACCACAGTACTCAACAACCACAACAGTACTCAACAACCACCACAGTTGTCAACAACCACCACAGTACTCAACAACCACCACAGTACTCAACAACCACCACAGTACTCAACAACCACCACAGTACTCAACAACCACCACAGTTGTCAACAACCACCACAGTTGTCAACAACCACCACAGTTGTCAACAACCACCACAGTTGTCAACAACCACCACAGTTGTCAACAACCACCACAGTAGTCAACAACCACCACAGTTGTCAACAACCACCACAGTAGTCAACAACCACCACAGTTGTCAACAACCACCACAGTATCAACAACCACCACAGTTGTCCACAACAGTACTCAACAACCACCACAGTGTCAACAACCACCACAGTTGTCAACAACCACCACAGTTGTCAACAACCACCACAGTACTCAACAACCACCACAGTAGTCAACAACCACCACAGTACTCAACAACCACCACAGTTGTCAACAACCACCACAGTTGTCAACAACCACCACAGTTGTCAACAACCACCACAGTGTCAACAACCAGCAGTAGTCAACAACCACCACAGTTGTCAACAACCAGCACAGTAGTCAACAACCACCACAGTTGTCAACAACCACCACAATTTTCAGCAACCACCACAGTGTCATCAACCACCACAGTACTCAACAACCACCACAGTGTCAACAACCACCACAGTTGTCAACAACCACCACAGTACTCAACAACCACCACAGTGTCAACAACCACCACAGTACTCAACAACCACCACAGTACCAACAACCACCACAGTACTCAACAACCACCACAGTACATCAACAACCACCACAGTACTCAACAACCACCACAGTACTCAACAACCACCACAGTTGTCAACAACCACCACAGTTGTCAACAACCACCACAGTACTCAACAACCAGCACAGTGTCAACAACCACCACAGTTGTCAACAACCACCACAGTTCTCAACAACCACCACAGTTGTCAACAACCAGCATAGTAGTCAACAACCACCACAGTTGTCAACAACCCGCATAGTAGTCAACAACCACCAGAGTTGTCAACAATCAGCATAGTAGTCAACAACCACCACAGTTGTAAACAACCAGCATAGTAGTCAACAACCACCACAGTTGTCAACAACCAGCACAGTAGTCAACAACCACCACAGTTGTCAACAACCACCACAGTACTCAGCAACCACCACAGTTGTCAGCAACCACCACAGTACTCAACAACCATCCCAGTTGTCAACAACCACCACAGTTGTCAACAACTACCACAGTACTCAACAACCACCACAGTTGTCAACAACCACAACAGTACTCAACAACCACCAAAGTACTCAACAACCACCACAGCACTCAACAACCACCACAGTTGTCAACAACCACCACAGTTGTCAACAACCACCACAGTGCTCAACAACCAGCACATTTGTCAACAACCACCACAGTTGTCAACAACCAGCATAGTAGTCAACAACCACCACAGTTGTCAACAAACACCACAGTTGTCAACAACCACCACAATTGTCATCAACCACCACAGTACTCAACAACCACCACAGTACTCAACAACCACCACAGTTGTCAACAACCACCACAGTGTCAACAACCACCACAGTTGTCAACAACCACCACAGTACTCAACAACACCACAGGTGTCAACAACCACCACAGTACAAAACAACCACCACAGTACTCAACAACCACAACAGTACTCAACAACCACCACAGTGTCAGCAACCACCACAGTACTCAACAACCACCACAGTACTCAACAACCACACAGTACAAAAACACCACCACAGTACTCAACAACCACCACAAACACAACAACCACAGTACTCAACAACCACCACAGTACTCAACAACCACAACAGTACTCAACAACCACCACAGTTGTCAGCAACCACCACAGTACTCAACAACCACCACAGTACTCAACAACCACCACAGTACTCAACAACCACCACAGTACTCAACAACCACCACAGTTGTCAACAACCACCACAGTTGTCAACAACCACCACAGTTGTCAACAACCACCACAGTACTCAACAACCACCACAGTACTCAACAACCACCACAGTACTCAACAACCACCACAGTGTCAACAACCACCACAGTCTCAACAACACCACAGTACTCAACAACCACCACAGTGTCAACAACCACCACAGTACTCAACAA
>WNGS01000085.1:58876-77141 GCA_020271785.1 Procambarus virginalis | reverse complement strand
TCTCCTTCATCTTCACTTTCAGACGAAGTGCGCGACCTACTCTTCTGAGTTTTAGGGTATTTACGTTTATCGCCCATTTATCAAAATTCTTCTCACCCCAGACTCTTCTGGGTCTTTCATAATTTCTTCCTCCCCAGACTCCACTGGATCTGCCATTGCTGCGTCTCACCTCATTCTTCACTCTGTTCTCCCTCAAGCTCTTATATGCTTCCGTAATCATGTCCGCCCTATCTGCGGCATCTCTCACCTCCTTTATCCCTGCTTCTTGGATCTTGAACTTTGTTTCGGGATGCATCATCTCCAAGAACTTCTCCATGACCATCAATTGCTTCAGGTCAGCGTAAGATCCAACTCCAGCAGCTTCAATCCACTTCTGGAATCGTCTTCCAGATCCCTTGCTGTCTCAGCAAACGTACATGCTCCAACTTTGATCATCTCTCTGAAACGCTTCCTATAAGCTTCTGGGGTTAACTGAACGAGCGCAATATGCTGCTCTTTACTGTGGCATAATCCTGGCACTCTTCTAGAGACAATTGGGTGTAAGCCTCCCTGGCTGCACCGGTCAATCTTAACTGGACCAGCTGGGCCCATTCCTCCTGTGGCCATTCCTTGATGCTGGCCACCTTCTCAAAGTGCTCGAAAAAGCTCTCTGCCTCTTCTGGAACAAACAAGGGAATGTCCTTCTCCCTAACCCTAACATCTGGTGAGCGTGATACCTGGGTGGTGCTCTCTGGCAACCCATGTTCGATCCTTTGCTCAGCCAAGGTTCTATTCGCTTCTATTTCCATTTGTTTTGTTCTCTCTTTTCTTTTTCCACCTCTAGTTCCACTCCAGTTCCCTTATTCTGGTTTTCTCTTTTTCTTTTTCCTGTTCCAACTCCAGTTCCCTTACTCTGTTTTCTCTTTTTCTACTTCCAGCTGGTTTTCTCTTTTTCTACTTCCAGCCTTGTTTTCTCTTTTTCTTTCTCGGCTTCATTTTTCATCTGGAGTTCTAACTTCATCTTTTCCAGCTGGAACTGTCTCTCCTCACGCTGCATCTGGAGCTCTAACTGGAATCTCTCCAAGCTCCTATTCCGGCTACTCCTGCTACTGCGGCTACTCTTGCTGCTCCTACTCGATCCCTGGGATCTCACTTCATCCAGCCCATCATCCTCCTTTCCACTTTCAGCTCCTCTCTGGGCTCCTAGCTCTGCCGCTTCGCTTTTGGCTCTTAACTGCCTAAGGATCTCATCCTTCATCCCAGCCACTTTAGATGCTTTCAACCTAAAGCCACATTTTTCTGCTATTTGTTTTAATTGATCCCTCGTGCAACCTTCCAAGTCCTCAGGCTTGCCTGATTCTACAAATGCTTGCACCTTATCCATCTTGTCCTGTGAGTCTTCCCAAGAGAGAGAATATACACCTGCGGTCACACAGTTTATCTATTTCAGCAAGGGTGTACAAATCCACTCTTGGACAGGGTGTGGGTGTGTCAGTTCACTCTCCCGGACAGGCCCCCAATTTTGTCGCGGTGGTGGATTTGGTGGTGTTACCGCTGACGGACCACCCAACCCACAACTCGACAAATGCTCATATTTCACTAGAGATCACACTAGGCACTTCTGGCTCTTGGAGAGGGGCTCAACGTCACACGTTTAGGGGATGCGGCTCCAACACGCAGCCTTGTTGTCACGTGCACACACCCACTCGAGCCGCTGTGACTCCCCACTCTCTCCTTATGGAATATGACCTCCTCAATCCCCTTTGTCTACTAGACTTCTGTCTTACCCTGTCCACAGCAGTGGTTCCTGTTTCTTGCTCTCTCTCTCCTTCTTTACTATTTCCTGGGAAGCCTCACTGGGACAAGTGCAAACACCAGCAAATTTGAATACATTTACTGGACGAAGTACATAACAATACACGCATACATATAATAATAATGATGAATCCTATACTCTGTACTATTATAATCAGGTTGCACTCCAACACCATCAGAACTCTATCCTCAGCTTGCTAAGTGGTATCCTATCTCTTGGTATTATCAACCTCCTCAAGTAGATTAAGTCTTACAATATAATGTTACACTACCATCAAGAGAATGTATACATATATATATACCTATAAACACATATAAGGCAAATCAGCATTTGAAGCAATAACATACATATATATATCAGTATAAATGATCCGTGCCACACAACGAATCAATTGACCATTCTATCAGTCTTAGAATACATATATATCTGTAGGTACTCCTGCCTACGTCTGTAACTCTAAACTTCAATATACACTTCTTGGCACATAAATAGCAAACGATCACTCACCTCTCACTGCGTCGTTCACGCTAATGACAAACACTCTCACCTCCATACAAGTGATCAGTTAGAACTATTTCACTACCCTGACAACTTCAGGTTCCTCAGGGCTTAAACACCAGGATCCTCTGCAGCTCCTCCAGGCTGCTACCATGAAGATTCCTTGAACAACTATGGTGCCTCCCTACTCCTATTAGGGTCATCCACAGCTCTCCTGGCTGCTGCACCATAAAGTTTCCTCGAATAACTGTGGCACTTCACCACCTCTGCAGAAGCACGTGACACTCCTCCTCACTGCTTCTTCATAGCTCGGGGTCCTCTCCTCCCCTGCCTTGGAGTCTCATCAACCACTCCCTCTGTGCTGGCTTCCAAGTCCTCAGCAACTTCTTCCCCAAAGGACAAACCTGCAACCCATTTGCACTCCAATAAATTGTTTCCCCTTTTAACACATAAACAAAATTAACACAACATCTTTGTCTCCATCCCTATCTGTCCTCTACATTTAATGAGAGTGGACTCCCCCGTGGGCGAGTCCATGCGCCACCTCGCTGGGCGAGCCTCACTCACGCTGGGAGGGGCCTCCTCCCTCAGGAGCCGGGCTCCTTCAGTTGCCCGCCAGCGCTCAGAGAAGACGGACGTCGCTCAGCGCTCCTCCCACTTCACTCTCTTATTTTAGGCTTTCTGCCATACCAAAACATTTCTAATTTGAAAATAAACATCGCTACTGTCGCTGGGCACACGACCAACTACAAGCAAACACTATGAACTGGCTTAAATCGGGCTTACCACAGATTATCTGGTCGAGGGCGCTTCTCCCTCTGACAACGTCTGACCAGGGCGCTTGTCACAGCCCACAAAACTGTCTCTGGGCGGCTTAATACTCTCTCCTCGCCGTCCAGGACTTGAGACCACACGTCCTCAGCTCGACTCAACAGCTGGAACGTCTGCACCTTCTCTTCTCTTGGAGATAATATCGCTAGGGGTCCCTTCTGGCGGGAGCTCGACGAAGCGCGCCTCTCCCCTGCGATGTCTGGCCTCAAGTGAGGTCATCGCCCTCCACAAGCGAGCCTCACGCCCCCAGTAACTTGTCCACATCTTCCAACAAGTCATTTATCTGTTTTTCTAGTCCATTGCCCATAATCTCAAACTTTTATATAAATGCAACACACTATTTTACATCTGTGTTATCGCCTCTATAATTCCTGGACCTTCCAGTTAGGTCAGGCTTGCTGAATAACTCTCAAAGGGTGAGACTCGTTTCTCCTGCAGGCTGAGATCATAACAACAACCACCACAGTAAGGAACAACCACCACAAGTACTGAACAACCACCACAGTAAGGAACAACCACACAGTAAGGAGCAACCACCACAGAAAGGAACACCACCACAGTAAGGAACAACCACCACAGTACTGAACAACCACCACAGTAATGAACAACCACCACAGTAAGGAACAACCACCACAGTAAGGAACAACCACCACAGTACTGAACAACCACCACAATACTGAACAACCACCACAGTACTGAACAACCACCACAGTATTGAACAACCACCACAGTAAGGAACAACCACCACAGTAAGGAACAACTTCCACAGTAAGGAACAAACACCACAGTAATGAACAACCACCACAGTACTGAACAACCACACAGTAAGGAACAACCACCACAGTACTGAACAACCACAACAGTAAGGAACAACCACCACAGTAAGGAACAACACCACAGTACTGAACAACCTCCACAGTAAGGAACAACCACCACAGTAAGGAACAACCACAACAGTAAGGAACAACCTCCACAGTAAGGAACAACCACCACAGTAAGGAACAACCACCACAGTAAGGAACAACCACCACAGTACTGAACAACCACCACAGTAAGGAACAACCACCACAGTACTGAACAACCACCACAGTAAGTAACAACCACCACAGTAAGGAACAACCATCACAGTACTGAACAACCACCACAGTAAGGAACAACCCCACAGTACTGAACAACCACCACAGTAAGGAACAACCACCACAGTAAGGAACAACCACCACAGTAAAGAACAACCACCACAGTACTGAACAACCTCCACAGTAAGGAACAACCACCACAGTAAGGAACAACCACCACAGTACTGAACAACCACCACAGTAGGGAACAACCACCACAGTAAGGTACAACCACCACAGTACTGAACAACCACCACAGTAAGGAACAACCACCACAGTACTGAACAACCACCACAGTAAGGAACACCACCACAGTAAGGAACAACCACCACAGTAAGGAACAACCACCACAGTACTGAACAACCTCCACAGTAAGGAACAACCACCACAGTAAGGAACAACCACCACAGTAAGGAACAACCCCACAGTAAGGAACAACCACCAGAGTAAGGAACAACCACCATAGGACTGAACAACCACCACTGTAAGAACAACCACCACAGTAAGGAACAACCACCACAGTAAAGAACAACCACCACAGTAAGGAACAACCTCCACAGTAAGGAACAACCACCACAGTAAGGAACAACCACCACAGTAAGGAACAACCACCACGGTAAGGAACAACCACCACAGTAAGGAACAACCACCACAGTAGGAACAACCACCCAACACTGATCAACCTTCACAGTAAGGAACAACCACACAGTAAGGAACAACCACCACAGTAAGGAACAACCACCACAGTACTGAACAATCACCNCCACCACAGTAAGGAACAACCACCACAGTAGGAACAACCACCACAGTAAGGAACAACCACCACAGTACTAACAACCACCACAGTAAGGAACAACCACCACAGTAAGGAACAACCACCACAGTAAGGAACAACCACCACAGTAGGAACAACCACCACAGTACTGAACAACCACCACAGTAAGGAACAACCACCACAGTAGGAACAACCACCACAGTAAGGAACAACCACCACAGTACTGAACAACCACCACAGTAAGGAACAACCACCACAGTAAGGAACAACCACCACAGTAAGGAACAACCACCACAGTACTGAACAACCACCACAGTAAGGAACAACCACCACAGTAGGAACAACCACCACAGTAAGGAACAACCACCACAGTACTGAACAACCACCACAGTAAGGAACAACCACCACAGTACTGAACAACCACCACAGTAAGGAACAACCACCACAGTAAGGAACAACCACCACAGTAAGGAACAACCACCACAGTACTGAACAACCACCACAGTAAGGAACAACCACCACAGTAAGGAACAACACCACAGTAAGGAACAACCACCACAGTAAGGAACAACCACACAGTAAGGAACAACCACCACAGTAAAACAACCACCACAGTACTGAACAACCACCACAGTAAGGAACAACCACCACAGTACTGAACAACCACCACAGTAAGGAACAACCACCACAGTACTGAACAACCACCACAGTAAGGAACAACCACCACAGTACTGAAAACCAACCACCACAGTAAGAACAACCACCACAGTAAGGAACAACCCCACAGTAAGGAACAACCACCACAGTACTGAACAACCACCACAGTAAGGAACAACCACCACAGTAAGGAACAACCACCACAGTAAGGAACAACCACCACAGTACTGAACAACCACCACAGTAAGGAACAACCACCACAGTAAGGAACAACCACCACAGTAAGGAACAACCACCACAGTAAGGAACAACCACCACAGTAAGGAACAACCACCACAGTAAGGAACAACCACCACAGTAAGGAACAACCACCACAGTAAGGAACAACCACCACAGTAAGGAACAACCACCACAGTAAGGAACAACCACCACAGTAAGGAACAACCACCACAGTAAGGAACAACCACCACAGTAAGGAACAACCACCACAGTAAGGAACAACCACCACAGTAAGGAACAACCACCACAGTAAGGAACAACCACCACAGTAAGGAACAACCACCACAGTAAGGAACAACCACCACAGTAAGGAACAACCACCACAGTACGAACACCACCACAGTAAGGAACAACCACCACAGTAAGGAACAACCACCACAGTACTGAACAACCACCACAGTAAGGAACAACCACCACAGTACTGAACAACCACCACAGTAAGGAACAACCACCACAGTACTGAACAACCACCACAGTAAGGAACAACCACCACAGTAAGGAACAACCACCACAGTAAGGAACAACCACCACAGTAAGGAACAACCACCACAGTAGGAACAACCACCACAGTAAGGAACAACCACCACAGTAAGGAACACCACCACAGTAAGGAACAACCACCACAGTAGGAACAACACCACAGTAAGGAACAACCACCACAGTAAGGAACAACCACCACAGTAAGGAACAACCACCACAGTACTGAACAACCACCACAGTAAGGAACAACCCACAGTACTGAACAACCACCCACAGTAAGGAACAACCACCACAGTAAGGAACAACCACCACAGTAAGGAAACCACCACAGTACTGAACAACCACACAGAGGAACAACCACCACAGTAAGGAACAACCACCACAGTAAGGAACAACCACCACAGTAAGGAACAACCACCACAGTAAGGAACAACCACCACAGTAAGGAACAACCACCACAGTACTGAACAACCACCAGTAAGGAACAACCACCACAGTAAGGAACAACCACCACAGTAAGGAACAACCACCACAGTAAGGAACAACCACCACAGTAAGGAACAACCACCACAGTAAGGAACAACCACCACAGTAAGGAACAACCCACCACAGTAAGGAACAACCACCACAGTAAGGAACAACCACCACAGTAAGGAACAACCACCACAGTAAGAACAACACCACAGTAAGGAACAACACCACAGTAAGGAAAACCACCACAGTACTGAACAACCACCACAGTAAGGAACAACCACCACAGTAAGGAACAACCACCACAGTAAGGAACAACCACCACAGTAAGGAACAACCACCACAGTAAGGAACAACCACCACAGTAAGGAACAACCACCACAGTAAGGAACAACCACCACAGTAGGAACAACCACCACAGTAAGGAACAAACACCCACAGTAAGGAACAACCACCACAGTAAGGAACAACCACCACAGTAAGGAACAACCACCACAGTAAGGAACAACCACCACAGTAAGGAACAACCACCACAGTAAGGAACAACCACCACAGTAAGGAACAACCACCACAGTAAGGAACAACCACCACAGTACTGAACAACCACCACAGTAAGGAACAACCACCACAGTAAGGAACAACCACCACAGTAAGGAACAACCACCACAGTAAGGAACAACCACCACAGTAAGGAACAACCACCACAGTAAGGAACAACCACCACAGTAAGGAACAACCACCACAGTAGGAACAACCACCACAGTAAGGAACAACCACACAGTAGGAACAACCACCACAGTAAGGAACAACCACCACAGTAAGGAACAACCACACAGTACTGAAACCACCACAGTAAGGACAACCACCACAGTAAGGAACAACCACCACAGTAAGGAACAACCACCACAGTAGGAACAACCACCACAGTAAGGAACAACCACCACAGTAAGGAACAACCACCACAGTACTGAACAACACCACAGTAAGGAACAACCCCACAGTAGAACAACCACCACAGTAAGGAACAACCACCACAGTACTGAACAACCACCACAGTAAGGAACAACCACACAGTACTGAACAACCACACAGTAAGGAACAACCACCACAGTAAGGAACAACCACCACAGTAAGGAACAACCACCACAGTAAGGAACAACCCCACAGTAAGGAACAACCACCACAGTAAGGAACAACCACCACAGTAAGGAACAACCACCACAGTAAGGAACAACACCACAGTAAGGAACAACCCCACAGTAAGGAACAACCACCACAGTAAGGAACAACCACCACAGTAAGGAAAAACCACAGTAAGGAACAACCACCACAGTACTGAACAACCACCACAGTAAGGAACAACCACCACAGTAAGGAACAACCACCACAGTAAGGAACAACCACCACAGTAAGGAACAACCACCACAGTAAGGAACAACCACCACAGTAAGGAACAACCACCACAGTAAGGAACAACCACCACAGTAAGGAACAACCACCACAGTAAGGAACAACCACCACAGTACTGGAACAACCACCACAGTAAGGAACAACCACCACAGTAGGAACAACCACCACAGTAAGGAACAACCACCACAGTAAGGAACAACCACCACAGTAAGGAACAACCACCACAGTAAGGAACAACCACCACAGTAAGGAACAACCACCACAGTATGGAACAACCACCACAGTACTGGAACAACCACCACAGTAAGGAACAACCACCACAGTAAGGAACAACCACCACAGTACTGAACAACCACCACAGTAGGAACAACCACCACAGTAAGGAACAACCACCACAGTAGGAACAACCACCACAGTAAGGAACAACCACCACAGTAAGGAACAACCACCACAGTAAGGAACAACCACCACAGTAAGGAACAACCACCACAGTAAGAACAACCACCACAGTAGGAACAACCACCACAGTAAGGAACAACCACCACAGTAAGGAACAACCACCACAGTAAGGAACAACCACCACAGTACTGAAACAACCACCACAGTAAGGAACAACCACCACAGTAAGGAACAACCACCACAGTAAGGAACAACCACCACAGTAAGGAACAACCACCACAGTAAGGAACAACCACCACAGTAAGAACAACCACCACAGTAAGGAACAAACACCACAGTAAGGAACAACCACCACAGTAGGAACAACCACCACAGTAAGGAACAACCACCACAGTAAGGAACAACCAACAGTAAGGAACAACCACCACAGTAGGAACAACCACCACAGTAAGGAACAACCACCACAGTAAGGAACAACCACCACAGTAAGGAACAACCACCACAGTAAGGAACAACCACCACAGTAAGGAACAACCACCACAGTAAGGAACAACCACCACAGTAAGGAACAACCACCACAGTAAGGAACAACCACCACAGTAAGGAAAACCACCACAGTAAGGAACAACCACCACAGTAAGGAACAACCACCACAGTAAGGAACAACCACCACAGTAAGGAACAACCACCACAGTAAGGAACAACCACCACAGTAAGGAACAACCACCACAGTAAGGAACAACCACCACAGTAAGGAACAACACCACAACAGAAAACAACCACCACAGTAAGGAACAACCACCACAGTAAGGAACAACCACCACAGTAAGGAACAACCACAGTAGGAACAACCACCACAGTAAGGAACAACCACCACAGTAAGGAACAACCACCACAGTAAGGAACAACCACCACAGTAAGGAACAACCACCACAGTAAGGAACAACCACCACAGTAAGGAACAACCACCACAGTAAGGAACAACCACCACAGTAAGAACAACCACCACAGTAAGGAACAACCACCACAGTAAGGACAACCACCACAGTAAGGAACAACACCACAGTAAGGAACAACCACCACAGTAAGGAACAACCACCACAGTANACTAAAACAACCTCCACAGTAAGGAACAACCACCCACAGTAAGGAACAACCACCACAGTAAGGAGCAACCACCACAGTAAGGAACAACCACCACGTAAGGAACAACCACCACAGTAAGGAACAACCACCACAGTACTGAACAACCACCACAGTACTGAACAACCACCACAGTACTGAACAACCACCACAGTAAGGAACAACCACCACAGTACTACAACACCTCCACAGTAAAGAACAACCGCACAGTACTGGAACAACCCCCACAGTAAGGACAACCACCACCACAGTACTGAACAACCCCACAGTACTGAACAATCACCACAGTAAGGAACAATCACCACAGTAAGGAACAACCACCACAGTAAGGAACAACCACCAAAGTAAGGAACAAGAACCACAGTACTGAACAACCTCCACAGTAAGGAACAACCACCACAGTACTGAACAACCACCACAGTACTGAACAACACCACAGTAAGGAACAACCACACAGTACTGAACAACCTCCACAGTAAGGAACACCCACAACATACTGAACAACCACCACAGTACTGAACAACACCACAGTACTGAAAAACCCCACAGTAGGAACAACCTCACAGTAAGGAACAACCACCACAGTACTGAACAACCACCACAGTACTGAACAACCACCACAGTAAGGAACAACCACCACAGTAAGAAACAACCTCCACAGTAAGGAACAACCACGACAGTAAGGAACAACCACCACAGTTCTGAACAACCTCCACAGTAAGGAACAACCACCACAGTAAGGAACAACCACCACAGTAAGGAACAACCACCACAGTACTGAACAACCACCACAGTACTGAACAACCACCACAGTAAGGAACAACCACCACAGTAAGGAACAACCAACTCAGTAAGGAACAACCACCACAGTAAGGAACAACCACCACAGTAAGGAACAACCACCAAAGTTAGGAACAACCTCCACAGTAACGAACAACCACCACAGTAAGGAACAACCACCACAGTACTGAGCAACCACCACAGTAAGGAACAACTTTCAGAGTAAGGAACAACCAACTCAGTAAGGAACAACCACCACAGTAAGGAACAACCACCACAGTAAGGAACAACCACCAAAGTTAGGAACAACCTCCACAGTAACGAACAACCACCACAGTAAGGAACAACCACCACAGTACTGAACAACCACCACAGTAAGGAACAACCACCACAGTAAGGAACAACCAACTCAGTAAGGAACAACCACCACAGTAAGGAACAACCACCACAGTAAGGAACAACCACCAAAGTTAGGAACAACCTCCACAGTAAGGAACAACCACCACAGTAAGGAACAAGCACCACAGTACTGAACAACCACCACAGTAAGGAACAACCTCAACAGTAAGGAACAACCACGACAGTAAGGAACAACCACCAGAGTAATGAACAACCACCACAGTAAGGAACAACCACCACAGTAAGGAACAACCACTACAGTACTGAACAACCACCACAGTAAGGAACAACCTCCACAGTAAGGAACAACCACCACAGTAAGGAACAACCTCCACAGTAAGGAACAACAACCACAGTACTGAACAACCACCACAGTAAGGAACAACCACCACAGTAAGGAACAACCTCCACAGTACTGAACAACCACCACAGTAAGGAACAACCACCACAGTAAGGAACAACCACCACAGTAAGGAACAACCACCACAGTACTGAACAACCACCACAGTAAGGAACAACCACCACAGTACTGAACAACCACCACAGTAAGGAACAACCACCACAGTAAGGAACAACCACCACAGTAAGGAACAACCACCACCACAGTACTGAACAAACTCCACAGTAAGGAACAACCACCACAGTAAGGAACAACCACCACAGTAAGGAACAACCACCACAGTAAGGAACAACCACCACAGTACTGAACAACCACCACAGTAAGGAACAACCACCACAGTAAGGAACAACCACCATAGTAAGGAACAACCACCACAGTAAGGAACAACCTCCACAGTAAGGAACAACCACCACAGTAAGGAACAACCACCACAGTAAGGAACAACCACCACAGTAAGGAACAACCACCACAGTTCTGAACAACCTCCACAGTAAAGAACAACCACCACATGTGGTAAAAACTCCAGGCAGTATATCTCCTTTTAATTGACTTCAATCAATATAGTTTATCTTATTTTTTCTTAGTAGGTAAGAAATTGAGTGGACTGTATGTACTTGTTAAAACTGCCTGAAATTATTCTCACACAAATTGGGGGGACAATTTGTAGCTTAAACCACTTTGTAATGGCTCCTTCTTAAACTACAAATTGTTTACCTAAGTTTAATTATATTATTTTATCATACCACATATGGTGGTCTAATCTACTATTATTTCAACAATTATTACTAGTTATGAATACTACTACTACAATAACTAGAATGGCCTTATCTGAGCCTGTAGTAAGGGCCTGCTAAAGCTGTGTCATGTTAGCATCTATGTGGGTGTGGCCCTGTGCCTCATGGTGCCAATGGCGGCTGTGGAGGCCTTCAAGGCTGGCAACAGCTAGGTATATGTGCATAGTTCTACTGCTCAGCTACTTGCTGTTCCAAGTCACAATTTACCTGTTTGGGATGCAAGGAGTTAGTACATTTCCCTAAACATATCAATACAGGTATAACATGGTATGTGAGGGCTGTAAAAATGGGGTACACGTACATGGTGTTGGTGTTGTTCATATATCATAACCGACTGATACCCTTGGATATTAAGCAGTGCACTAGAATAATAAACAAATACTTGGTAAGCCGGATACATTCGTTGCTGTGATGTTGATAGGCTGTGTTGTTGGTTGTTGACACGTAAATTGGGTGTCTAGTTGTTAAACCAACTCTGGAGCCATGTGCAGCGTAAGGCTGCGTTTGTTATTGTTTTTCGTGTGAGCGTGGCGTCTGTAAGAGACGCTCAGCCTCCCTAGTTGTTCCAATATTTTTTCCACTTCTGAGTTAAATTTACGTTAACAAGGGAATCAAGCTATATTTTGGTGTTAATAATTATATTCAGTCTTATTGAACACTTTTTTATTCAATTTAGACATTAAACTGTTATATGAACAGTGGTTTAATAATGTAAATATACGTCGACGTCGATGACGTCACGGAGTCTCCCATTCTCTAATTTAAGAGGATACTGTTAAGGAAGACTATACTATTTGTGTATGAGTGTGTCGGTTTCCCGACATTAATTCCGGGGGGGAGAACACGGGTCGAAGTCCGGTAGGGACTGCGATCACTTTATTCTTCTCCTTCAGAATTATAATGCTGATTTAATTTGAGTTTACATTGTTGAGCTGCAGTCCTCTGGGGACGTATGTCCCGTACTGGCGTATCGGGTGTTGGAAGTCGCTGTACGTCTTCGTTCCTGGCCAGTTCTAAAGGAACTAATTTCTCTAAAGTTTTGAGAGTAGTGTTTGCCTCGGCATTTCACTTTCACTATTCTCAAGATGCCCTGGCTGTCTGGATGAACAGAGACTATTTGACCTAAAGGCCCTCTGAGCGTGGTCCATCACTATCCACCAGAACTATGTTCACCAGGGTTCAAGTTAATTCTGTTGTAGGGGTTGTTTGCCCCGTAATGATACTCTCTCAGAGCTGTAGGTATTCTCGAGTCCATACGTCATTCCACCGACTTATCACCCTTGATAGATGTTTGAAACGTTGAACCAAATCACTCTCTTTGACATATGAAGGATCCTCTGGTTCCTCGTCCGTAAGGGACACAAGTGTTTTGAGAGGTCTACCATACATCAAATGAGCTGGACTTAATGGTTCCCGCTGCAAAACATCATCAGAGAGGTAGGTAGTGGTCGGTTATTGACTCGTGCTTCTATCTCTATGACTACTGTTTTGAAGCTCCTGCAGGTCAATCCTTTGGCGGTGTAGGGTTTCCGTAGAGAACGTTTTACCGTACCAACCATGCGTTCATAGAAGCCTCCGTGCCATGGTGCTCTGGGAGGTATGAATTTCCAATGGCACTGCCGTTGATTTAGGGCTGTGCGTACCTTTGGATGTTGTCCAGATTTCCTCAGACATGCTTTCTCCTGCCACTAAGTTGGACCCATTGTCTGAGATCATTAACTTAGGACAGGATCTCGACGTGAAGCAAACCTGCGGAAAGCCTGTAAGAATGCTTTCGGCACTCATATCGGAGTCACTTCNGAACAACCACCACAGTACTGAACAACCACCACAGTACTGAACAACCACCACAGTAAGGAACAACCACCACAGTAAGGAACAACCACCACACTTCTGAACAACGTCCACAGTAAGGAACAACCACCACAGTAAGGAACAACCACCACAGTAAGGAACAACCACCACAGTACTGAACAACCACCACAGTACTGAACAACCACCACAGTAAGGAACAACCACCACAGTAAGGAACAACCAACACAGTAAGGAACAACCACCACAGTAAGGAACAACCACCACAGTAAGGAACAACCACCACAGTACTGAACAACCTCCACAGTAAGGAACAACCACCACAGTACTGAACAACCACCACAGTAAGGAACAACTTTCAGAGTAAGGAACAACCACCACAGTAAGGAACAAGCACCACAGTACTGAACAACCACCACAGTAAGGAACAACCTCAACAGTAAGGAACAACCACGACAGTAAGGAACAACCACCACAGTAATGAACAACCACCACAGTAAGGAACAACCACCACAGTAAGGAACAACCACTACAGTACTGAACAACCACCACAGTAAGGAACAACCTCCACAGTAAGGAACAACCACCACAGTAAGGAACAACCTCCACAGTAAGGAACAACCACCACAGTAAGGAACAACCATCACAGTAAGGAGCAACCACCACAGTACTGAACAACCTCCACAGTAAGGAACAACCACCACAGTAAGGAACAACCACCACAGTACTGAACAACCTCCACAGTAAGGAACAACCACCACAGTAAGGAACAACCACCACAGTAAGGAACAACCACCACAGTAAGGAACAACCACCACAGTACTGAACAACCTCCACAGTAAGGAACAACCACCACAGTAAGGAACAACCACCACAGTAAGGAACAACCACCACAGTAAGGAACAACCACCACAGTCCTGAACAACTACCACAGTAAGGAACAACCACCACAGTAAGGAACAACCACCACAGTACTGAACAACCACCACAGTAAGGAACAACCTCCACAGTAAGGAACAACCACCACAGTAAGGAACAACCACCACAGTAAGGAACAACCACCACTGTATTGAACAACCACCACAGTAAGGAACAACCACCACAGTACTGAACAACTACCACAGTAAGGAACAACCACCACAGTAAGGAACAACCACCACAGTACTGAACGACCACCACAGTAAGGAACAACCTCCACAGTAAGGAACAACCACCACAGTAAGGAACAACCTCCACAGTAAGGAACAACCACCACAGTAAGGAACAACCACCACAGTAAGGAACAACCACCACAGTACTGAACAACCACCACAGTAAGGACAACCACCACAGTAAGGAACAACCACCACAGTACTGAACAACCTCCACAGTAAGGAACAACCACCACAGTAAGGAACAACCACCACAGTAGGGAACAACCACCACAGTAAGGAACCACCACCACAGTAAGGAACAACCACCACAGTAAGGAACAACCACAACAGTTAGGAACAACCACCACAGTACTGAACAATGTCGCGATGGTGGATTTGGTGGTGTTACCGCTGACGGACCACCCAACCTACAACTCGACAAATGCTCATATTTCACTAAGAGATCACACTAGGCACTTGTGGCTCTTGGAGAGGGGCTCAACGTCACACGTTTAGGGGATGCGGCTCCAACACGCAGCCTTGTTGTCACGTGCACACACCCACTCGAGCCTCTGTGACTCCCCACTCTCTCCTTATGGAATATGACCTCCTCAATCCCCTTTGTCTTGCTAGACTTCTGTCTTACCCTGTCCACAGCAGTGGTTCCTGTTCTTGCTCTCTCTCTCCTTCTTTACTATTTCCTGGGAAGCCTCACTGGGACAAGTGCAAACACCAGCAAATTTGAATACATTTACTGGACGAAGTACATAACAATACACGCATACATATAATAATAATGATGAATCCTATACTCTGTACTATTATAATCAGGTTGCACTCCAACACCATCAGAACTCTATCCTCAGCTTGCTAAGTGGTATCCTATCTCTTGGTATTATCAACCTCCTCAAGTAGATTAAGTCTTACAATATAATGTTACACTACCATCAAGAGAATGTATACATATATATATACCTATAAACACATATAAGGCAAATCAGCATTTGAAAGCAATAACATACATATATATATATCAGTATAAATGATCCGTGCCACACAACGAATCAATTGACCATTCTATCAGTCTTAGAATACATATATATCTGTAGGTACTCCTGCCTACGTCTGTAGCTCTAAACTTCAATATACACTTCTTGGCACATAATAGCAAACGATCACTCACCTCTCACTGCGTCGTTCACGCTAATGACAAACACTCTCACCTCCATACAAGTGATCAGTTAGAACTATTTCACTACCCTGACAACTTCAGGTTCCTCAGGGCTCAAACACCAGGATCCTCTGCAGCTCCTCCAGGCTGCTACCATGAAGATTCCTTGAACAACTATGGTGCCTCCCTAATCCTATTAGGGTCATCCACAGCTCTCCTGGCTGCTGCACCATAAGTTTCCTTGAATAACTGTGGCACTTCACCACCTCTGCAGAAGCACGTGACACTCCTCCTCACTGCTTCTTCATAGCTCGGGGTCCTCTCCTCCCCTGCCTTGGAGTCTCATCAACCACTCCCTCTGTGCTGGCTTCCAAGTCCTCAGCAACTTCTTCCCCAAAGGACAAACCTGCAACCCATTTGCACTCCAATAAATTGTTTCCCCTTTAACTCATAAACAAAATTAATCACATAATATCTTTGCCTCCACTCCCTATCTGTCCTCTACATTTAATGAGAGTGGACTCCCCGTGGGCGAGTCCATGCGCCACCTCGCTGGGCGAGCCTCACTCACGCTGGGAGGGGCCTCCTCCCTCAGGAGCCGGGCTCCTTCAGTTGCCCGCCAGCGCTCAGAGAAGATGGACATCGCTCAGCGCTCCTCCCACTTCACTCTCTTATTTTAGGTTTCTGCCATACCAAAACATTTCTAATTTGAAAATAAACATCGCTACTGTCGCTGGGCACACGACCAACTACAAGCAAACACTATGAACTGGCTTAAATCGGGCTTACCACAGATTATCTGGTCGAGGGCTTCTCCCTCTGACAACGTCTGACCAGGGCGCTTGTCACAGCCCACAAAACTGTCTCTGGGCGGCTTAATACTCTCTCCTCGCCGTCCAGGACTTGAGACCACACGTCCTCAGCTCGACTCAACAGCTGGAACGTCTGCACCTTCTCTTCTCTTGGAGATAATATCGCTAGGGGTCCCTTCTGGCGGGAGCTCGACGAAGCGCGGCCTCTCCCCTGCGATGTCTGGCCTCAAGTGAGGTCATCGCCCTCCACAAGCGAGCCTCACGCCCCCAGTAACTTATCCACATCTTCCAACAAGTCATTTATCTGTTTTTCTAGTCCATTGCCCATAATCTCCAACTTTTATATAAATGCAACACACTATTTTACATCTGTGTTATCGCCTCTATAATTCCTGGACCTTCCAGTTAGGTCAGACTTGCTGAATAACTCTCAAAGGGTGAGACTCGTTTCTCCTGCAGGCTGAGATCATAACACTCCCCTCCCCTTATTTTTGAGAGTTATTCCAGTGGCAAAGCTCGGGATAACTCATCAGCCACTACATTGTCTCGTTCTCCAACCGATTGGTTCGACCGGTTGATCCGCTTACGTACTCTTCAGAGTCTACAACTACTTCATTGCACCTTGCAACATCTGGCTCACAACTCGCCCGAAACATGATCTTCTCATAAACGATTTGACTTCCCTGACACCTCTTGGCTAGGCTATCCTCCTTGGACGCCTGCACTCCATCGGTCAACTCTACTTATTGTTTCCACCCTCCGTTTTCTTGTCTTCTTCTCTTCATGTCCAGAGTCAGACATCTACTGTCTGTACCTCCTCTGTCGTCTTCATACTTCCATATACTCCCATTATACTTTCGTCTCCTGCCATCATACTTCACTCCCTCGTCTTCACCGACGATCCTCCCTTTCGTCTCCTCATTTATCCGAGACCTCATCCTGTTTGACTTCCATCGATTCCTCGGCTTTCTTCTATTCCTCCATGCTTGTATCATCATCCTCTTCTTATACTTCTCGCCTCTATACAACTCCATTTCTTCTCCTTCAACTCTTCTTTGTTCCCTAAAAGTTTCTCCGAGCCCTGTACTACTTCCAACAGCACTCGATCGTA